>QBDW01005863.1:0-44098 GCA_003261595.1 Maconellicoccus hirsutus | reverse complement strand
AAGTGTATGATTGCGCTGATCGACGTCTCATCGGTACCTCTTCGTTAGTTTCATCAATTACCACCAGATATCAGACACTTTGCTTGACAGCCCCAATCATTCATTTTAAGGGTATGCTCTGCACCGGCTGATTAATTATTTTGAACGAGACAGACTGTTCATAAATATTGACCATTCATCCTTTGTTTACATGTGTCAAATGAACGATAATGAACGTTCTTAGATACTGCGACTCGTTCCTGTCGTAGTTTTCCCAAAATATCTCTGTTAATTTTCAATTTTTAATTAATTAATTTGAAATATCTCAACAATCAGGATTTCAAAATCACATAAGCTATCTAATAAAACAAATTTTATCAAAATCCATGCAATATTCATGGAAATATTTTGGGAAAAATTTTGCACTGATAAGAGAAAAAAGTGTAAACAGTAAACACAGAGCACACGCTTAATGTAAAGTTTTGTGATTTCTTTTTTTACGTCAAAATTGAATTTTTTTTTCGTTTTTATAGTTCAGAGATTTCAATTTTTTTATCAAAGAAGAATATTTTTAGAAAAAAAAATCTAGAAGAAATTCCCCTCCAATGTAATTCCCAAAACAACGTACGTGCTAGGCACTACGTGGGGAGTTTTTTCGTAAATGAAAAATAAAACATACGCGCTTTTCTCGATAATTCCCACGAAGAATTTCATGAATCGGACGGTTAAGATTTAAAATGATTTTTGATACCGGTGGGAGGAGTAACGAACGTACGTGATTGAATTCTTTAAAGCACGACTGACTCGTGACTGGTTGGTGGCGTGTTGAAGTTTTCGATGCAGGTTGTAAGTTGTACGTGTGTAGTTGGGTTCAGTATCGTAATAGTCCGCGTACCCAATATTTCTATGTGTCGTCGGCTCGTCGCCTCGTCTGTGGCTCGATCGTTCGAAGACTCGAAGTCCGCGTCGTAATTCTTCGCCGGCTACGAATTGCGGCGTGAAGTGATGTAACGAACGTGTTATCAAACGAGATGAAGTTCGGTTGAAATTTACAATCGACGTAATTTTATTCGTTGTTCTAGTCTGTTCAAATTTTAACCGTTTTTTTGTTGTCTTAACGGTCGTTGGTTTGAATTTTAAATGTTAATTACGCATTTTCGGTAGTTCGTCTTCAATCAAAATACCCTCGAGGTGTGTCGTACTGTGCCATATTTTAGTGTATTGTTCATCAACGAATGCATTTATAAGATGGTAAGCTACCGATTGATTATTTTTACTAATTAGGAATTTAATTTAAGGTACTTAAAACACAGATGTGCTGAATTTTGAAAATAACACGTGGATACTGTTTGTGTCGTATATAGCTTACAAAACCAAGCAATTGCGGTGATCGTGGCAGTGAAATATTTCGAAATAAGATTTAAAAATTTACAATAAAATTAACTCGAAAATATTACGTTTGTAAAAAAAATTAAAAGCGAACTATAACCAAACACGCAACGAATAATGAAAATTTCGTATAAAAATGGTAAAGTAGTGTCGGCTATAAAGATTATACGATAAAAAATAAGCAACTTTGGAATTATTCGCCAAAAAAAGAATTACGAGACGAAGTTTCAAAAGTTAGATAATTTGTTTCGAAAATAGGCACGATTTTGCGTCGTAGACTCGTACTTGGTTGAATTAGTCGATTTTAATACGATAAGATAATGTGGTATCGTGCGTGTGCTAGCTCAAAAGACGTATTTTTGTGATTGGATCGACGACGCGGATGAAATTTGAGTTATTTAATTAAAAAAACACGCGACGCATACAACTTCGGCGTATTGGAAGTTGTGCTTCTTAGAAGTGATCAGTTTTGAGTAAGAGATCATTTACTGTAATTCGTAGGTTATAAATTGTACGTATCTTCGTGATAATCGATGTGAAAAGTATAGAGCAGTGAACTCTATTTAGAATTCTGGAGATGATTCGCAACACTGTAAATTGAACTTGGAACGAAATTGAGATGTAATTATATTTAGTATTCGATATGAGATGGATTATTTCTGCTTTGATGGTCAACATTGATGTTTCTCTTATCAATAGTGACGTCATGTTGAACATTTTGCTTGAGAAATGATAGCAAATGTTGATTACTATGGATGAAAATTTAAGTAGAATTATAATCTCAATGAAATATCGAAAAAATTAATCAAAAATAGATTAAAATTCAAAGTAAAATTTGGGAAAAATTGTTTAATATAAAAAACCAAATCAGTAACAAAAGATGAAATACCAGGGTATCTAACTGTTGGTAAAAGTAGTGAAAATAGTGAAAAAGTGGTGATTTTAAGAATAGGTTACGAAAGTAGTGAAAAAGTAGTGAATTTTGTCAAAGAGTAGTGCAAAGATGAAATAAACCAAAGACGCGAAATAAATTATTCATTTTTGATAAAATAAAAATAATGATCGGCAATTTTTTTCAAATTGGCAGCACTGTCGAAATATGTGACGTCATATGTTTATTTTTTGTTAGCATATACCTAATGCGTTCATTTTTTTGTGGTCTTGATTTGATTGAAAAAAAAAATTACCTCGTTGAAGCAAGAAAGGAGGGAAGAGGGAGTTAATGTTGAGATTTTTGAAAATTTGTTTCAAAAAATTAGTGAAAAAGTAGCAGTTTTTCTGGAAAAAAAAACCGTTGGATACCCTGAATATTACGGAAAATTAAAATAAAATTGAAAAATCAACCAAGTAGTTATTAAAAACCCCAGGTTGTGTAGTTATTTGGATTTAACGTGGAAAAAATTTCAACTTCGCTATTTTCTGTTTGAATATTAAAAAGAAAACGGAAGAAGCACTGTTGCATTTAATTTTCAGGGTTATCATCGTGTAGATTTGAAATACGATATTCAAGAAAAATAACGCTTACATGGAATTAAAATGTATTAAAATTTTTCTAATTGCGAATATTACACGCGAAGTTATCGTGTTATTAATTTTCTTGCAAAGAATTTCTATTGCTTGAATATGATATGTTGTAAAATGTGTGACATAAGGTAACTGATCAGAAATGAAATTCTATTGAATATCGTTATCAAGGTTTACGAGTATTTTTGGTTCAGTTTTTCGCATAATTTTTTCTTTCTTTTAATACCTTCTAATTTTAGTTTTGAAAATTTCCGCAAAGAAATACGAGACGAATTAAAGGCGAAATAATTTTAATTTTTTCAAGACCACTGTTCTGAGTTTGTTCGAGTTCTAAGCGAAAATGGCAATAATGATTTTTAATTTACGATGTTTTTGCGTATTTTAATTTTTTCGTTAATGTTAGTCTATTTATTTGAGGAAATTTTTATTATCTTTGTAAGTTATTAACCTTGATTTTAAATGTTGACTCATTATTCGAGTTTTACTTTTGTCGTGTTTTGAAATCCAATTATTTTTTCTTTGAACTTGCAGAGTAAGGGAACTTGATATAATATTTTATTATCAGCGTTACTTGTAATTTTCGGAAACAGTGAAACGAAAATGAGCTCGATTCGAATTGTTTTTTTTTTCAAATTCGATATTCTCGTGAATGATGAAAACCTCTTGTCGAATATCTCACAGATTTGAATTCCTCATTTGCCGAAACGGGTTAGAAAAATTTTTAAGGCTATGTAAATTGAGCACTTTCTATCGAGGTTAAGGAAACGAAAATTAGCTGTTTTGATCAAGGTTTTTATGCACGATGCAAAATAACGATGCACTCGAGTGCTCAACTCGTCTTCTATCTTATTAGACGACATTACATCCATGTGTTGAAAGTTGAAACGAATAAAATATTTATTAGGTAATTATATTTTTTATTTTTTTGAAATAATTTGATCGAAAATTCAACTGTATAATGATTTTTTCCGCCGAAAGTGACCCTTTCTATAGAGATCCAATTTCGACGTCTTTTCGATAGAGACGACAAACATACGACGCATTACTTATTACGTTTCGATGGCAGCTTATAATTCAAACGTACAGGTACATTTATTAATTCGGCACCCTCGTTCTTGTTATATCGTGCCTTCGGTTCATAACGTTTAGGCTATTCGATAATAAGTTGCTTCGAGCGTAATGAAACTCTTTTTGTCATGCGATGATAACGAAACCATCCGTATCAATTATACGCAAATCGAGCTTTTTCCCAGTTTTTCCACGCAGCAAAGGTGAAATTGTAGTCTCATTGGAAAAGGATATCGTCGGTTTGTCGCTGATGTGAAATATGATGTCGAAAATAAAACGAAAACTCGATATTGAAAGATCGCTACGTATCGATAATCGAACAATGTACGATTTTGCTTTCTCATTACTAAAAACAGCATTTTACTACGAATGTATTGCGAGTTATGGAAATGGTCGGCGCGCCGAGATGAAAGTAAACAGTATGGTGACAATGTTCCCTTAAATTCACGCCGTATTACAGTCGTGCCTTATTTATGCGATTGTAATCTGATACATATGATAAAATATTAAAATATATATGTGTCACTTGGTAAATAGAAGTGTAATTTACGTACATCGAACACGCAAAATAGGCTTAATGGTAAATATACTACGACATAGGTGAAAGGAAGTGTGTACATAGATGCTCGGATAAAAAAAATCTCAAATTTGATATTTTGTACCGAAGAACGAAGCTTCGTGGTAGTGATTTTTATAATTGCGTGTATTTGTGAGTCGTAACAATGCACTGTTTTCTTTGAAAGTTGATTTTTTGACATTTTCATGTCTTAGCTGTGTCACACAAAATCGAAAATCGTCACGAGAAAGCGCCCAAAAAAGCGTCATGTGGTTGTCACGGCGACGTGTCATGTTCATGAGTGATAATCTCAATATTTTCATGTCATGATAACATGTCATAGATGACAGGTCATTGTCGTGATGACATATGATCATGAGAGATATGCTGTCATGGCAACGTGTCATGCTTATAAGCGATTCTTGATATTTTCATGTTATAACAATTCAAAGATGACACGTCATTGTTGTGGTGACGTGTTATGTTTATGCTTGACATGTGATATGTAATGACATGATGAACGTCATTGGAATGGTGAAGTGTCTTGGTCGTGAGTGACATAATCACATCTTGGTGATCATGTCGAATGACATGTTATGGTAATATCTCATGATCATGTTATCATGACATGTCATGGTGACATGAATAATGACATATTATGGTAACATGTCACGACGTCGTAGGGTAATGTACGTGGTGATGATATGTGAGTGATGACAAGTTGATCATGTTATCATGACATATCATGGTGACATGAATAATGACATATTATGGTAACATGTCACGACGTCGTAGGGTAATGTACGTGATGATGATATGTGAGTGATGACAAGTCAGGTGATTATTTTTTCTTCTCAAAACCAGTTATGCGTCGTATATTCATGTTCAACGAAAAATGTGATTTTTTCACGTCACCGTACAATGTCATAGATGATTATTCATTGTCTTGGTGACGTGGCATGGCCGCGAGTGGCATGTGACTTGAAATGACTTCTTCTGATGAACATCACTGTCGCGGAGTGGCATAAAAATGTCACACAGCGTTGCGAATTTGTACGCAAGCTGATGCTTTATCGTACAGAACGAATACTTTCAACTTTTTTTCGGTTAGATAAATGATCGTGTATGGTAGTCCACGGATCGATGAACTTTTTAAATCGTGTGTGATATAAACAATGTACTACACCACGTGCGTCGAGGAAAAAAATTGGAATTTTTTAACACCTTTGGTATTCGAAGAAGTTTAATTATATTCGAATACTTCCGCGCATGCGCGTTAAAATATCACTTAGCGAACCGTTTCGGCTAATTGTGTAAAAACTTTAATTCCAATTTACTCGCGGGATTGTGTAGGAAATGGCGATGTCGAAATGCGATTTTATTACTAGTCTGTACACGGAATATAATTTTAATTCATTATAAATTATTTTTATTGAATTGTGAATAGCGCGCAATTAAGAAAGCAACGTGGTTGTACGAGCACGGCTTAGGTGTGCGATGTATCTAATGAAGTGAATGAATGGTAATTAATGCGTGTGTGATCGAGTTGTATCGAGTGTAAAAGTCGTTCCGTTTGTGTGGTCGTTGGTAACCGGCATGCGAAGAATGTGCGAAAATCGACGTATTTTACTCCGCGATAACCATCGCGATGAGAAAATTTCCACATTTGGATCTTTTTGCTGTTGAATTCACTTTCATCGATGAGGAAATTTTGTGCTGGTTGATTTCCGGAAGGTGTAGAGTCTGTGGAGATGTATGAGAATACGTTCAAGTTTGAAAATTATCAACTGTTTTTTGACCCGATGCAATTGTGAGGAAGTACTGAAATTGAATGCATTAGGAAATATCTAGCTTTTTGCATATCTGTGCAGTTTAAATCAAAGGAATTTGTGGAAATGCGCCAAACGCAGGATGCTAAAAAGATGCAAAATCTATTTTCGCATCTTGAATGGTAAGTAATTCAAACAAGTGAAAAACAAGTGACAACAGCGTGCAGTGTTTCCAGATTAGAGGATTTATCTCAAAATGGGCGACTCAAAAAAAGGCTTTGGGTGACTTGATATTTTCAGATTTTTTCGTATTTTTCTCTTAAACGATTAACGGTCATTTTACCGAATCCGAAATCCCAAACTAAATTCACAAATGGACTCCACAATATTATCACTGCAAGTCGATGGTACCAGTAATTTAATATTGTTCTAAACCACAGAGTCGGAAATGACACCAGACGTTGACCAAGGCGAAAGAAAACTCCCGGAAAACGTAAAAAGCCCGACGAAGGGTTTTTTCCTCGTGCAATTTTCAACAGCTTTGGTTTCATAAATTTTTCCCTCAAGTTGCCTCGAGAATTTGTTTCACAATATTAATAATATTGTGAAATTACGAGAAAATTTAACCAGCTGCATTTCCATAAATTTCGCTAGTTTGCTAAACATTGAAAATGACTTCGTTTCCGCATTTACCTACATCTTTTCTCTGGGCAATATGATTAATAAAGATACATTTTAAATAGCAACTAAATCGTGACGCGTTGGCATTTGATTAAAAAATTTGATAGTAAATTTGCTAATAAATTTTTTTATACTTGGGGCGAAACTCGTTAACGAAACTAAACATGAATTTTGTTCCTAATTATCTCGAAAATTTCTTTTTACGATGCGTGATATTTTATAGGTAAATACAATGTATGCAAAATACGCTCGTAGGGCGTTTTTGTATCTTTTTATACGTAATGTCGTTCTTAGTAATCTGGTCACTGGGTGTTTCGTCGAATTTATCAACTGGTTTTCGCTATTTCTCTTAATTTTTTTCGTAATTTTTCCAAATATGTATTAACAACCTCGTTAAGTACTTCTTACGAAGCGATAAAAGTGGCTTTTTTACTTTTAAAATACGTCTGTGTATTCGTAGGTGTTTTTTGTTTGATCACCCTGTAGATTTCGGTAGTGAAATACGATTCAGCGAGTTTTTTTTTACGCATTCTTCATCGCAGATAAAGAATTGTTGGGTTATTCAAATCGCAAATACGATGTGATAATCTGTAATCGCATAGTCTAGGAATGTGCTAGGATACGGAGTATTTTACAGAAGGTCAAAAAGTAATGTATTTTTATCGCGATTATTCACCGCGGTGTGATTGGTGTCGTCGTGGAGCATTGTACGTACCATTGCTACTCGACGGGGATCTATTGTGGAGAGGTTTTGGCGACAGGCGTCGTCGCTATTTACTTATTCTAATTGGCCACCGAATATGATTTACGTCACAGGTTTGCGCATATGATCGAGGATATGTTACAAAAAGAAATTACATTCTGAAAAATGGTTCCGTTATGTGAGAACAATACTATGTAGTTTTAATTATCGGAACACGATTTTTTTTTTCGAATTGAAATATCGCTAGTTCGTGGTATCAATGTGGATTTTTCGTATTCGTGACGTAACACGGATTAAGATACTTTTGAAAAATCACTCGCGTGAAATGGTTCAAGAGGCTGTAACGCTCTGCGTGGTGCCAAAGCGAAAAATCAATGTAACAATGAATCGTGAAATTTTTTCGCATTAATACTCGCTTATGTACACATTGTAAATTATCGTGAAAATTACGGAAGTAGATCTACCGCGAGATCGTGTCGTCTCGCCGGAATTACTCGAGTAATGGGCTATTTAAAAATGAGACAGCGGGTATTCTCGGAAATGCCATCGAGAGTTTTCCGATTATTACCGAGATAGCTTTTGTTTATCTTGTAATTACCAACGGATAACGGAGATTTTAGAAAATATTTAAGAAAAATTACCATGTAGAAAGTTATGTTTACTTACGCGCTACGTAGGCCTAAGAAGCGATTTTTTTACTCTATTTATGCAAACTCACACCTCGTACAAATGTCAATTCTTCGTTTTGTTACTTTCTTTTAACGACGTATAGAAAGGAAACGCCCTGTGTCGAACAATGAACGTTTTAACGCTCGGTCACCAAAAATGGCAAGATGAATTTTTTTCGTGTTTTTCACTATATATTATTTATACTATACGAATGTATAGTATAATATATAACGTAAGTCGAAAAAGTATTCTCGACGGAAGAAAAGATTACGCTTCGATAACTGGTTGATGGCAAATGCTACGGACGCCTACCTGAAATATTATGCGTGCGAGTTTACGTGAAAAAGCAATTATTCGTGAATAGATTGTCGCTGAGTGGTTTCTTTATTTTTAGAGAGATGCTTAGTTTCGTCATATTTTAAATTGCTTACGTAATATGGACGTACTTTACCGTTGGTGGCGTAGCACGCTAAACGTGAGTTGAGAATTGCTTCAATCGGTCACCCAAAAATTCATTAATAAAAATGAATTGACATGTTTCAATTTTTCGTTTTGTTTTCGCGCCGAAGCGCTTTTATGTTAGATGAATTGTACCGTTGCGTTACTTCGGATTCCTCCGAGTTGAGATTTTTGATGTATGGAAAATTTGATAATGGTGTGAATGGGATGATAATTGTTTTTATCATAAAGTAATCCGTTGATCAGTGGTTTCAAGATGTGCGTTAGGTGAATGAAGTGATGTACTTAAAAATTGAAATATTGGCTTTTACAATTCCAAACTTTACGACGTCTGGTACTTAACCTTTTAACATCAGTAATATAATATTGAATGGTTCAGGTGATAGAACTCTTCGCAACTCTTTTTCCATTTCTAATTTCCCCATTCCCTCAACAACGTGTTAAAATAATCGTAACAGACGGAAGTATCAGTGACGTCACAATATGACGGTACTGCATTAGGTGTTCTTTTCGCATACTCTGAGTAACTCTGAGTAAGATTTTGGTGTTCTTTTCAAACACAATTGTGCCATAAATCGTTATTAATTTAGTCCTTTCTACTCGGAGTATGCGAAAAGAATACACCCATTAACAGAAATGAGTAACACGTTCAATTTCTATGTACACCTCTTTACTTTTTTATAAGTATTACTTTTTTTTTATTATTAAAAGAGTAATTAATTTTCATATAATCTTTTAAGCCCAAAATCCGAAGATTGGGGTGGCGTAATAAATAACGTGGTAACACTGCTGAATACAATTTTCGTATTTTTTTGTATTTGTATAGGTTGGCAACTATGCCTTTCCGTTACCCGTTCTTTTTTGACTTACCGTTTTTTTTCCGTTCTCATTTTTCCAGAATATATTTAATCATGGAATGTTCGTTTTTCGTGAAATGAAAGAGAACTTCGTGAAATTTAATTCATGTACTTGTTTATTATAATTTATTATACATTATTTTAAGGAACGCTCGCAGCAATCATTTCTACACAGCTTTTTTGCAAATCTTCTAATCGTGGCACTTCTTTAAAGACCAATAGATAATCGTCTAAACTATGCGATGTTTTAAATGCTGTGGCACAAGTGTGATGATGCGATTCATTTTAGAGTATGCATCCATTGTTTTATCAACAAAAACGTCTTGCGTAATATTGTTCTGTCTAACCTGCATGTTCAGAGATACTGCTAAGTTGTTATTTGTATCTTGCAAGAACTTTGTGTACCCTTCACGGATGTCGTCTGAATTTTTTGCAGTTACTGATAAATAGTTAGTTACTAGAACATTCTTACGGAATTCATCCAATGTATCTCTTACTAGGACCGCTGCACTTAGACTGTTGGCTGTTTTCTATTAACAAATATATAATATAATAATTTTACTGATTAGTTAAAAAACCTAATTAAAACACCTAAATGGAAAACATATCTTACCCTGAAAAAGAAGACAAAGTTGAGTGCGGACCTCTCCAATCGTTTGATCTTTTTTGGATAATATTCTTTTAATAATAGTTTTGCGTCAACCATGGACATTTTCTTAGTTTTAATACTTAGCAAATCAGACACAAAAACTTTCAGATTGGAGCAGCTGTTGAAAACTTTTGAAGAATAAAAAAAAACAAGAAAAAATCGTTATTTATGTTACCAATGTATTGATATGTAGAAAACAGTATAAATATTGAATTCATTATTAATATCACTGCGAATTTTTGGAAGATGATGAAATTGTTCTTCAAGTTGTTCTTCAAGTATGAAAATATTTCCACTTTTTTGAGATTGAAAAGGTTTAACAAAATATTTGTCAAATATTTTCTTAGTTGGGTATTTCTCTCCGCAAATTCTGCACTGTCAGCAAACTGTGTAATGCATTTTTCAAACGCTCATTCTTTGCTATACTCGTGGTTATCACGTAATTGATATTCAAATACATACACACACACAAATAAATAAATAGTGAAAAAGAAACCCACACTACTCTCAAAGCTCGAAGCGTTGCGGTGGCCGTATACGTATCACAATTACCTTAGTTGGGTGAAAAAATTTCATAAAGTACATTTTTTACCGTCCAGACAGAAATAATTATCGTATCGCATTTAAAATTCGTTTACGATTAAGAAAATTACCGGGCTCGAAGTCGTTGCTATGTTATTACGAGTAAACCACAAGACAAAGTAACAAGTACTACTAAATAAGGTTTCTAAGATAAGAAATCATCGTCCTACGCGACGAAAATTGTTTAGTTCGATGGTATAAAAGTGGAAACTGATTATGCTATCTTGGTTTTTCTCCTTCCTATGATAACTGTAACACCTCGTTGAGATTATTTTTGATACTTTTTTCAAGTTTTTTTTTTCGAAGATGCTCTTCTGATTATTCATAGTTTATGTAGATTGTGTAAATATTTCGTAGATAGGTATTTTGTAGACATTCCATTTTACTTGCTTTTTACTTTTTTAGTTTAGTGTGCCATGTACTGCCACCTAGACCAGAGACATGATCAGGGAGGGAGGATTTAGATTTTTAGGAAAAAAACAGAGAAATTCAGTATTCTGGTATTTTGGTTTTTTGTTCGATAACTGAACTTAGACATCTACGCATGGAATCGAAAAGTTTTTGGGTGTGTTCTGGTGATATCTTAAACTTACCTAAATAGCCTTCACGTCATAACTTTATATGCGAGTGGCAAACTATACTATCATGTATTTTTGCTACTCACCCTGCGCGCTCGCACGATTCATCTTAGGTGACTGTGTAGCAGTTTCCAATACTTTTAGACAATTACATAACAGCCGGAGCACGCATTATAAGATTTATGATTAGAAATTTAAAGTTATCTTTCAGATTTAATTTTTCGGCGCTTGAAATCGAATGCTCTAGAGAAGGGAAATCCTCCCTCTGCCTTCTGACTACTTCACGTAGTGAGCCACAGACTTCTCTTGAAACGCTTATAATTATAATTTTACCTCTGTTGATGTCTGATATATATCGATAATAGTGTTTTCGAGGTGACAGAACTGAAATCTGAGGCTGGGCTTTTATATGAAGTTGGAAGAGGAAGGGGTAAAGCGAGGAGAGGAGGAAAAATAAACATTTTTGCTCATAATTATGCGTGACATATTCATTGTTCTATTTTCGAAGTCGTAGAACTCAAATTTGAGATTGATCTTTCAGTTGAAGTTGCAGGTGAATCAAGGGGAAGGGAAAATTTTGCTTGTGATCAACTGTAGTGATGCTAAATGATCGATATTATATCGATAATCACCTACAAGGACAAAAGTCTACGGTAATCGATAAGAATGATGTCTTATTGATATTTGTACTTGTGTATCGATTTGAATGTTTTGGGATTATTTGAGTCTAATTTTTAAAAGTTCCTTAAGATTTGTTAGTAGGTCGAATTTAATTCATATTTTATTTCTCAATAATCGAATCTATTATGGTGTTATCCAATCGGAAATTCTTTGTTACTGGCAAAATGGACCATTAACCCGGTAATTTGAGAATATCGTACGCGGAGTACTTGTCGTTCTTTTATTTAAACCCTAAAAAACTCCAGAATTTCACTTTTATCGGCCTCAATGATATGTAAAATGTGAACTAGATAGGTATTTATGACATTTGCGGTAAATGGTGTTAATTCAAATCGCACGAGTTGGCATTCGTTAGTATCGCGGATGAATTTCGTATGTTCTAGTTGTTACATTTCTCACGTGATTTACGTTTTAAAAAAAAACCATGCCAAAGCGTTAATTAACGCGTTAACACTGAACTATTTAAATAATATACCAATTAGTTTAAAAATGTGCGAATGACTTTTGATGCGAAATAAAAGAAGCGAGGCGAAAGAGTTCGTGTGATGCTAGCGGTCACTTTTGTCCGGTAGTTTTGCAGAGATTCTCGGAATTTTAAAAATAGCCCAGTCGCACACGACGGCACCGTGTAAACTTGACTGGAGTCGTTGAGCTCGATGAGCACGAAAGCGAAGGCGAAGCGTGTTGTGATTTTTTGCCTCTTCGTGGTTAACTATTAAATCGAAGTTATTAATTAATGACGCAGCTGTTGGCGATGGTATCGCGAATTTAGCCGTAACCTGGAACGTCAACGGTGTGCTACCGACATCCTGCGACTTACGTACCTATGTCATTTCCTGCTCGTCGTGAATGATGATTATACGCGTCTCCGTTGGTTGGCATGAATGGCGACAAGGCGAAAATGTCACATCAGACATGCATACAAGTGTGGCTCATTTCTTATTTACCTTTTACGGCACGCTGTTTATGAAATGGCATTTAATTGTGTTGCGATAACGTCGTAGCGGTGTTTTAACGTGTTTTATTACGTATTTTTGCGCATATTATATGGTGAAATGTCAAAGAAAATCAACGTTTAGTTCGTAGTGTAGTTATTTTGAAATTTTGATATTACAAGTTCCACCCATTTTTGGCTAAGAGCACCTATCAAGTCCGTATAGGTTTTGATCCTTTCGACCTCTGGGATTCTTTGCGCAATGAAAACTTGACAGGACTTTTGCCATGAAATAAACGACAGAAATTCAAAATATGTTGAGTGACATTTTTGTCTAAAGCGAGATTACGACTTAATAATGGCCTGTTAGTTATTTTAGAGCATTCATTCAGGAGATTCGTTGTTTTTTTCGTTGAACTGCCGGAAATG
This sequence comes from Maconellicoccus hirsutus, assembly GCA_003261595.1. Classification (NCBI taxonomy): domain Eukaryota; kingdom Metazoa; phylum Arthropoda; class Insecta; order Hemiptera; family Pseudococcidae; genus Maconellicoccus; species Maconellicoccus hirsutus. The sequence goes on along the minus strand of QBDW01005863.1, from coordinate 30,591 downwards.
GTGTAGTTTTTATGCCTGTGGAAATTCAAACTATGCTTAGTGCTATGTTGAATGAATTCAGAGTATTCCAAGTGCTACAAACGTATGTCCATTATCATGTTGACCTGTCCCTTTTTTTGTCATCTATGAATTGTTATGATACATAAAAGTGTCAAGAGTTACTTATGAGCATGACACTTCGTATCGCTATAACAACGGCTTGTATCATCGTATATATCATTAATGATCATAATACACGTCACCATAACAATGATCTGTCATCTATGACACGTTATCATGACATGAAAATATCAAGATTATCACTCATGGGCATGACACGTCGCCATTACGACCGTGTGACGCTTCTAGTAACGCTTTTTTTTTTACGATTTTCGAGGTTTTGCGCCTGGAGCTAAGAGATGGAATTGTCAAAAATCGAAAAAATTTTATTTTACAGTTTTCAGGGTATCTAACAAGTATAGAAAATAGTGATTTTGAAAATAGGTTAGAAAGTTGTGAAAAACTAGTGAATTTTGTCAAAAAGCAGCTCAAGAATGAGGAGACGTGAAATATTTTTGAAAAAATTTCACAAAAATTGTTTAATAATTTTGAATCATCTTCATCTCTTGAAATCACTGTCGGTTGATTTCCCTTCTACATTCTCGATGATATACGAATCCTATTCAACCATTATTGAAATTATCCGCTGTAAAGCATAAATTACACGCGTATATTTATTAGCGCAACAAAAAAATACTAGATGTTTGCGTGCTGCTGGAATATTAGGTGCGTCGAGCTTAGAATGCGGTAAGGTGGTTGCGTTAGGATCTGAAATTCGTGTTGAACATTTTCGAGTCTTTAACGAGGTTTCGGTCGTTATACAATATCAATGGATCTGCGTGTAAAACGTGCATATCGTAAAAAAAATACCTCCGCAATGTGGCGCTGCGCTGTTTACTTATAATAAAAACGACGAATGTGGAACATGGAGGAGCATCCAGCAAACGATGATTTGTGACCCGGCGTATCGCGATTATTCAAAGATACGAATAATAGGTAAATACGCAGGCTTCCAAATAGGTAAATATGGTCGGATTATGTTGACATTTGTGATAAAAATTGTCGTCGAGGAACATGGAAAGTCTGTAATTGTTTTGGAAGCACTTGCGAGACGTGGATACGCGTTGTGGTATATTTATGTGTGGTATAAAAGTATAAATTTTTTACTCGAGTTATAAACCGATTTAAGATTTAACGAATAGCACGCTAATATGTTGCTATATTGTATAGGAGATCGTTTATTTTAATGAATCATTTTACCTAGATTTTCCACTTTCATGTCAGCTCGGGATATTAAAGCAGTATCGTGATCGTACGTTATATTAAAAAGCGATCGCGTTTTTAAAACTTCTTCGCTTTATCGTTCGTTAACACTGAAAGTGAGATCGGATAAAGAAAGATTCACGTATGTGGTAGTATTCCGTTTGGCAGTTCGATTCCCACGATTTTTCGTGTTTTATGGTATTTTATTAATGCTTTATAAAATGATTATCCGCGAGCGGTATTCGCGTCTATTTCGGTGGTAATGAAATCACTGCTTGTGATCTACGTGGGTGCTTATTGCCATGAAAATTGGATCAGTATTACGACATGAAGTAGTCGGGTGTTTCTCTTTATATCAAAGTGGCGGCTAGTCACAGATACGTAGGTGATTAGGTATGAAAAAGGGATAATTTGTCGGTTAGATTTTTTTGTTTTTGTTCTCTTTTTTTTACATGCAAATCATGTCGTTTTTACATGTTGGTGGAAATGTAGGAGACCGGTTTAAATGAAATTGAAGGTGTGTTCGTTACTCAAATCGTTTAATTTTTGTCGTGCATATGCTGTAAGCGCGATTTGCTACGGAGCGAGAAAATATTACAGTAATTAAAACCATAAGTAATAAACGAAAGCGGCAAAGTTTTTTGTTTTGAACGAATCGCGTACGATTTGGGGGTCATGTCGTTATGTGGAAGGTTTTTCACTAATATCCGATAGCGAAGAAAATTTATTTCGATATTGAGGTTAATTTGTGATGTATTCGTGGGGCAATTTAGACGCAAGATGAATCAGAAATTTTTCTCGATTACTTCAGTATTTTTGAAATTTCAAAAATAAATTGAATAAAGGGTTTTCAATGATTCATTGTGCATCGTAATGGAAGAAAAAATTCTCTAATTATGGGAAATCGGTTCGGTAGGTCAGAAATAAGAGGGAACCAAGTTTTTAGCTGCCTAATCTCAAATGAACGCCATCTGGAGCGTTCCAAAGTTCCTGGAGAAAAATGAAAATCGCACTGGAGGCTCCAGAACGCCTCGACGATGCGATTTTCGGATTCAGCGGATTCGAATTAGGGAGGAAAATAGTTTTTGCGTGATTTAAAATTATTTTTACAGATTATTTATCTATTTTTGTTCAATTCTCAATTATTAATAAAAATTTCGCCAAAAATCGAGCAATCAACTTGAGCAGCTGAAATTTTGGTTTTGGGGTTTTTTTGACATGCTTTTTCCAAAAATCCAACTCCTGTTCAAATCCGAGCCAGCCATTTCGAGTGGTTCTGTGGTCAGTAATTTCACGGGAATCCCGTAATTATTTAGAATATATTTGTAGAGTGTAAAAAAGTTCTTATTTTTGGAAATTTTTTCTCAATTTTAAAAATTATTTATTCGAATTTTTCATTATTTAAATTTGGGGTCAAAATCGAGTATTCTTCCAAAGCTTTCTCGTCACTAATTTTTGGGTGTATCATGTAGTCCAGTCCATGCGCGGATTTCCAGCACATTGCGATTCGTTTCCATTGAGGTACTCGAGCAGAATGAATTTGTATTCAATTCGTATCGGATATCATTAGAATAAGTCTTGTGGCGAATATAGAAAAAAAAAAGCCGAGCATAATTCTCAAGAGAGTGGACGTTGGCAACTTCATCGAGTAGTTCATCATCGACGTCTATTTATATTAGCTCGAAGCTCTACAAAATACCTAGATTTACCTTGTCAGTATAGACGATTATTTTTCGAAAAAGAAAAAAATTACCTTTACGGTCGCTTCGTATAGCCTTAACGCTCATCAACTGGTTTATCGACCTAGTTGAAACTTTCATGTATATTTTTCTCGTGGAGTTTTTCACGTTATTATTTATATTTATAAACAGTAGGCATTTTGAATTTTTTCCATTTTCTCATCCATCAAAAGTCACGTTTTTATTAGGAACTTGATAACGAACACGAATGTAACTGGTTGTAAGACGATTCGAGTATGAAAAATGGAGGTTCGCGATCAATTAGTTTATTATAGGGTAGAATTATTGACAATGTTAATTCTATCGCCAATTAATCGCCTCTATCGCGGTGTATCTTATTTACGACCGAAGAGGTATAATTTTCTATGTTGGACGCGGCCATTAACGCGTTTATAGCTATTAAACGGTTATTTGGTGAAGAAGTAATATTAAATTATCGGGTAAACTTTGTGCGTGAAAAACAAAGAGAAGAAAGTAAGCCTACTTACTATTCCCAAGCAGATAGCATCGATGTGTGGACAACATTGATCGGCTTTTCTGATGCTTAAAGCCGATCAAAACAATAGGCTTTGCATTCTCATTATCTTGATTATTCGTTTTGAAATTATAAACACGCGGTCGACCAGAATCACCGAGTAATGAGCCAGCTGTGGGTATCATCTCTTAGGTTTTAATGAGTGAGCATGTAGAAAGTATTTAAAAATTATTCGATCATTAATCGCATGTGATCTTTATTTTGTATACAAGTTTTTTGCCGGATTTTTTATTAATATTGAAATTAGAACATTGAAGTTGTGTGTATATTTTGAATGCAAAGTGAAAGGTCGTCGGTGTTAATTTATCGTTGAAATTTGAGCACAATGAAGATACGTATTCGTCGGATTTCGACTTAAAAGATTTCATCGGTATGATTAACTCGAGATATTGTGTATTTAGGACGAAGCAATGTTGCATGTTATATTCGGAAATATATTTTTTCGAATAATTCGTAAAATTTGCTTTATGAAGGAGAATTTGTATGATGGTTGATTTTTTTGTTCTTTTTTGACTTCATGTGATTTGAATGTTTTGCATAGTTTGATATTTTCATGTTTTGACCGTGGCACATAGACTCGAAAATGGTCACGAAAAAGCGTCACACGGTTGTTATGGTAACTTCTCATGGTCATGAGTGAGAATTTTAACATTGTCATGCTATCATAACATGTCATGAATGACACCTTGTTATTTTGACGTATCATGCTCATGAGTGATGTGTGATCATAATGATCATATCATAGTAACATGTCTAATGACATGATACGATGACAAATCGTTGTCATGACAACATGCCATGCTCATGAGTAACAATTTCGATATTTTCATGGCATCGTAACATGTCCTAGATGACACGTCATTCCTATAGTGACATGATTATGAGAGATTTATACAATGACAAAGCATCGTCATAATGGCATGTTATGATTGATATGTGATATGTAATGACGTGTTATGATGAATGTCATTGGCATGGTCGTGCGACATGCTCATCAATGGCGGCTGACTCGTTCTCGTAATTCCCTTTTTTGGCTTATTCTTTGTTATTTTCGGAAATTTGTTTTGAATGGTCCCTAAAAAAATAAAATATTATTAAAAATTAAACATATTATAATTTTCTTATTTTAAGAATAAAAGAAATTTAATTTAATATAATGCATTTTTTTTTAAGTATCAACCTTAAAAGTTGCACATGTAAATCTAAATTTTAAAAATTAACCTGTATCTATATTTTTGAAAATAAAATAGTCCCACCGGTTACATCCGGAATGGGTGCACACAAAAAAAAAGTGATCATGTTATGGTGATAGTGATATGTCAGATGACATTTCATGATGATGCGTTATTGTCATGGTGATATCTCACAATCACGTTATGATGACAACTCATAGAGAAGAAAAATGATCATGTTTCGGATCGAATAAATATAGGTTTTCAAAAAAAAGGTTTATACAACTTTTAAGGGTAAATTTCTAAAATGTGATCACGTAGTTGTGGTTCAAACGAGCGTAATATTTTTTTTCCAAAAGTAGTCATGTGACCTATCAAAATAGAATGAAATTTCACACCGAGTACGAATATCGAAGTCATTTTGTTTTCAAATAAATTTTTTTCAATTTACCCGTATACCATCTTCAATTAGCTGTCTAAGGCTTTTTATTATTAGATTATTTCGGAAAAGAAAAAAATACTGATATTTTATACTTCTTCAGTGATCTTATAAAATATCCCATAGAAAAGTGATAACATTAGAGATGACTACCGTATGATGTCATCTCGGGTTATAGTGCTTGTTACTGTTGGTGATTTCTGACATATTTCTCTGGTATTACGTTTCAATTAAGTTATAAAAATTTAATTAATACTCGGTTACGTATCGAAAACCCTCTTCTTGGGTTCGTCACCGCGAATAAAAGAAATTTCTTACGTGTAGGTGGAAATTACGATCAAGTGAACGCGCGTTAAAGTGGTTTTTACATTCATTACATATTCAAATTTATCAGCAGTTGTACATTGTATATACTATATAGGTATATAGCGAGCGAAAAATCCTTGAAAGCACCATAGGGGAACGAATAGTTGTAATTTTAAAAGCCGTTTCGATTTTATTTAAGCAATAATGTAATGGAATTGACATTTTTGAATTTAACACATGTCTCGTACCTTGGCGACTATTGCCATTTGAATGTACGAGATGGCGATTGGTCAAGATGGCACGTTATATGCGTACACGTGTATGGACATTATTTAACTATGGGATTGTATATTTGTTTGGAGTGTTACGTTAGTTTTGTGAGTAATGTAGATCTTTATGCTGTTGTAATGTAAAAGCGTATACTTTATGTTTAAGAAATAAATTATGGATTGTGTAGTTTTACTTAACCTTGGAACTGGTAGATACCGTAGTCGGAGTCAGGTTTTTCATTGGGAGGTAAAATAAATCATTTTTTTTTTCGGACAAATGATCTCGTATTTGGAATGATTAATGGAGTAATATTTTGATTTTATTATTGAAATATATTTTAATGAAGAAAGTTTCTCGGATTCAATCTTTTTGATTACGTAATTTAAAATTTTTAACATCACATATTTTCGATACATCAATTATCAATTTACTACATGTGTAAATAATTGTTACCGTTAATTAATTTCTATAATTAGTAATTAAAAGCAAAAGTGGTAATAGAAAGTTTTTCCTAAATATTAGATTACGTTTACCACTAGCGCTAAAAAAAAGATGAAAAAACGACTGAAAATATTCGCTATAACTGGATCAAATTCCATTTGATTATTAAACCTTGTGCATCATTTCACTCAACTGACCAACTATCGCTACTTTTACTCTCGAACTGTCATAACAATGAACCAATTTATTATACAGAGAAACAACCTGTTTACATGTCGCTGTATAAATATGGAGTTTAATTAAATGAAACGTAGAGTATGTGTTTTTTTACATGCGATTCTCGATCGTCCGTCGAAGCTATGGTGAATTTTTAGATCATCATTGACCAGTAATAAACATTAGTTTTACATGTGACTTTGGGTTTACCCTATGATATCCGACCATCAAAAGTAGCTTACGATACTCGTGGGATTTGGTGGAGCTTAAAAGAACGTAAATATCGGTGTTGAATCACCCTCGATGTATGTTTACGGTTTCAATGAAACGAGAAAATACGTTAATTTTTAAAGAAATGGAGTATCGGAATTTCAAATTGCGTTCGAGACCTTTTCACATCGTGAATTTTTTTTCTTTCGTTGGCCGAGGAGTTATTGTGGTTTGAGAGGTTTATGGAGTCGCGTGTGATTATGAGAAGTATGATTTTACGAGGTAGTTGGTATTTTAAGTCGATTTTTTGACATCGGATGATGTCTATGGGCACGTTGGTAAGGAAAATAGCGTCACGAAAAAGTGTAACCACGAATAATATGGGAATATGTGAAATCTGACCCACTTTTGTCGTCGAATTTCATGATTTTCAGCATAACCAGTAAGTGTAGCTGTCCTGCTATCATCTGCGACGAATACTGCTCCTTCGCAGTACGGGCGTTCCGCGCATTCAATTTAATTTCTAACTACCTCCCGTAGCTTCAGCATATCGTACTTAATTCTGAGTTCCATCTAAAGCAATCAAAATAATAATAATAAAATGTAGGAACGAATACCATAAAAGGTATTTATCAACCTGAAAGAGGTATAGTCCAAGAGCCCAGTGTGAGGTAGTGACTTGAAAATGTTGAAATTTGGGACCCGGTCCAAAAGTTAGTGTATATAGACCCTTTATCAGAAACACCAGTCTGCCAATCCACCGTTGCTGCTTTCAAGTACAGCGAAAGCTCAAAGTTTGGAGCTTTTGGTGAACTTTTCATCGGAAATTTTGAAAGTTGAAAATGGTACCATCTTATAGGATTTTTCACGCTGAATCCGAATATACCGGTCTGCCAACCCCTAGGTGCCGCCTAAGGGGTGCCAGACAGGGTTAAAGGGCTAAAAACACGCAAAATCGCGTATTTTCGGGGGTAAACCCGAATAGAAGAGGGGATGAGGGTTGAAATTGGCGTTAGATAATAAGGGTACCATACCTCAAAAGCTGTTATGGGTAATTTTAATTTTTTTCAAAAATTTGGGGCAGGAGGTGCAAAAATGTCAAAAAATTGGTTTTTAGAGCGTAACTCTTCTTCTATGGGACCTAAGAGGTTCAAATTTTGGATTTAGAGCTTGAATACGGTTTTTAAAAAATTTTCATCATTTTTATACCTCAATTTTAGCGCACCCCTCCCCCCCCCCGAATTTCGGGCTTTTAAAATCAAAATTTACCCTTTACTATAATTTTAGTGCCAAGGGTTGACGAAGAAAATTTTATTAAAAAAAAAAATTAGAATCCAACCATAATAGGAACTGGATTAAAATTTGATGAACTTTTCTGCGCCTTACAACTTGGATAGGCAATAGGCACTCTGCTTAATTTCGTTACCCTTCAGAAGCAACGCTTCTTATGATATGAAAATGTCCAAAAAAAAATCATGTATAATTTTTTTTAACAAAACGAAAACGAATAAGGCAACATCGCTTTCTCGATATAATTATTTGATAAAATATTCTTTGCTACTAATTTACCACTTTTACAAACGTGATGTTTTATGATGATTTTTCCATTAATTAAAAGGAAATTGAAAAATCGTACCATTTGGAAGATGAAATCGAAAGGAGGTTTCATCAAAATCTAAGTTTTCCAAAAATTCCATAATCGTTTCAATAGTCTAATTACACCTGCGGCAATTTCTTTGTCACAAAGAAGAAATCAAAACAATTGATATTCTATTTGTTAATTTTATACGGTAATTAAATTTATACGCGAAATTATTCTCGCTAAAAAAAATTAGAATTTCGATGTAGGTAGATTGTTTTTTTTTTGCATGCATATGCGGTTCGTATTGAATTACATATCGTCATAGAAACATAATTTCCATTGTTTGATGATAATACGTGCAAATTTTTGGAATATAATAGCTCGGTGAAATCCGCGAACGAACGGGATTATTAGATCTCGATAACGCTGATAGGGGCTTGTAATGACTAGAAGTTGTGAATACGAAGAGATCGATTTTGACTGCGTAATTGATTTTCTAGTTTTACGAAGGCGTATAGTTTTTCGCCTATAATTGCTCACGCTTTTTAAAAGATATGATACGTTTGTCGTCTCTGGCTCGATGTGTGTAAGTTGTTTGGTGAAAAAAAAAAGTGGACACCGAATCGTTACCGCTCGCAGAGAACTTCATTGTAAAATTTTCGATTTGGTGAGTTTTTATTGGTTCGCCAAAAGGTGGTTTGGTTATTAAAATATCGCTACGAAGGTGAGAGAAAGTTCGTTGTTAATCGTAAGTTAATGATGTTTGACTAAAAGAAAGTAAACTTTCGTATGACTTAGAGGGGTGATTAATACCGAAAGCACCCCGTTATGTATGTGAACGTGCACAGCGACCGAATGTATCATTACGTCAGATTTATTTGAAATCGTGATCGAGATTTTTGTGTGTTCGACATATGTAGGATTGTAAGAGCATTTTAATTCACCTTTGATCTCTTTCAAGATCATGTGTAGTCACGCAGTCACCAAATTATATCGTATACGAGATAAAAGGTAATTTACATCGGTTAATAATATTACCATAGACTGATGAACGCAGATATGAAATGATTTATGGCGAAAAATGATGGAAAAAATTCGCATTTTGGGATTATTCTTTGTGATACTTGGAATAGTTTACGATTTGTGTACAATGTACATGTATGAGGTGTACATGTCTCGGTGTTATATATCGCTTAGGATATCGTAATGGGCATTACGTCTCCGATGCACGTTTTACGTGGCAAAATTGCGCAAATCAATTATGCATGAAAATAGGGCAGAAAAAGGTACCAGTGTTGGTTTTTGGTTACGGTGCAATGCCCATGAGATCGCATGTGAAGTAAGTTTAAAAGCTCTTTGCGACGTTTGCTCGATTCGTATGGATGGTTTTCGATGCGCTACTTTTAAACGGTTACGAAGGGTGATATGATGGACGTTTTAAGCACGTTTGCTAATTTCCTCGACATATTGCTTCCCTTACGGATGTAATCACGATCGTATGTCTTTAGAAAATGATCGAGAATTGCTTGGAAGCGGATGACTACGGTAACAGCGCCATTCATGCGTTGCATTGATGTTCAGTCCGGTCTTAAGGATGGATAAAAGTTATGAGTTTCATTAATAACGCCCTGGAATATTGTCAGGTACAAATGAGAATGCTTTTTGAGATGTTTGGCGGGCGACTAGACGACTGAGCGGCTTGTGTTCGAATGACGTTCTCTTTCTTATGGGCATTATGTGTAATAGACGCATAGCACGAAATGCCACTTTGGTATGATACCATTGACACTTGAATACCACACCTGTGATGAAGCTGTGAGGCGCAGTTTTGGGAAATGTTTCGAGATATAGGTTATAGCAGAGCATTGGTTTACTTTTAATGGCTCGTACAAATACGTTTATAATTTACAAATTGAAAGTAGCGTTTGGCTTAGTCATGGCGAATTAATTGAATTCACGAGAGCTTTGTAAATTGAAATCACCTTTCGTTTGGGTAATTTACGACACTTTTGTGAAATCGTATCATCCGGGGCGAACTTTACGCTTTGTTTTCTCGATGATTGAGAAGTAATCACGGTGAAATTATCTTGGAGCTTATTTTGAATGCAATGGAATTGCTTCGTGTACTGGAGGATTATAAATTTACATGGTAATAGTGTGACAATGACAGCGATGGTTTGTAAAATTGAGAAATCATTCGATCGGGAGTGGCTTTTTGGGATTTTTTAATTTCGAAATTACGTATCTTTCGAGCAATTGAATTAATTTTAGGTTCGGTGCCCAATACGAATATAAATTTCACATCAAATGGTTCAGAATTTTCTACCCTTCAATTGATGATTTTTTCACCTCGTTTAAGTTGTATTTGTTGTTAAACATGTTCGAGCAGTTGGATAGTGGCATTTATAGCACTTATTGGGTTTAGTATTCTGAGAGGTTTTCCGTGAAATTGAACCTCAATATTTTCGGCATGTTTATTACGTAAGGGCGCGTTTCGATACGAGACGAGTACGCATATAAGATGAATTTTTAAAGGCAATGATTCGAATGGACGTTGGTCCGGATGGTTGCGATGTGGAAGAACTCCATTATGCGAAACGAAAAAGTGGCATCTTTGGTTGAACTTTTCGTCGGTTTTTGCTGCCTATTCGAGCGTAATATAACATAATGCTAAGAATATATTTTTACGACGTAGGTGTACAGTTTCTTTTTTTTTTCTTGCTCGAGAAGGTAGAACCTACGGTATATGGTTTATTTAAGCTCGGGGAATTTGTCGAGCTTAAAATATTAGAACACTTACGAGGTTGTGGTACCGATAGTAAACGTTGAATTATATAACATACATAAGTTTCAATTCCAATTTCTGCGTATTGCAACGTGCTCTCCGGCAGAACGTCTTGAGACGAAGGTGATTTTAGCGTCGCTTTTTTAGAGACCCTTTGGGGTAATGAAGTCGTAAAGCTATGGCGGGTTTTATGCTTTACGCTCCATTCACATGTAAAATATGCTCGTGGTTGTAGACGACAGCGCGGTGCTGCGTGAATTATATGTCGTAAATTTGAACGGCGAATTTTTCAATGTACGTTTTTAGCGTAATTGCGTTTTTGATTTTTGAACTAGTTGTGCATGTTATTTGAAAAATGGCGTAATTTCGGTATCGTTGAGACGTGAATTATTGATGAATTATGATTTGATTGTAATTTCGGTATCGTTAAGACGTGAATTATTGATGAATTATGATTTGATTTTTCACTATAGAAAAATTTTGTGTTGAAAGGTTGAGAGAATTTAGAGAGGTGACAAGGAGACATGTCACTTCCCTCCGATGTTGAAAAGTTTGAGAAGGTCCTCCTCAAATTTTTCAGAAAGTGTTTGAAATTCCGGTAATTCGTCATTTTAATGATTTTTACAGCAAATTGTGCATAAAAAAATCCAAAACTGTAAAAAAATGCGCATTTTTGTAATAAAATATAAAAATTAATTATCGTTTCCATTTTTTAAATTAGAAAATTTGAATATCGTTAAAAAAAATGGAAATTTTCCTCCTTGAAAAAATTGTGGTACTAGCATCGACTTGAACTGAATATAAATTTTTTTTATTGTAATAAATGAGCCGAAAAGTCATTTTTGTCGTTTTTTTTTTCTTTCGTGTGGTTCGTCGTATTGCAGGCTGTAGCGAATGGAGTCGTCTTGATGGAATTCGTATACGAAAGAAAAAAAAACGCGACTGGCTAAAAAACGTAGTGGTGGCACCCCTGACGTTCTTTGCTGAAAAGCTGCTATTTTTTCTACCTGCTCGTCAAAAAAACGAAAGACGCTGCCAGTGTTACCACCTGAGCAGCAGGTTCATCCTTTCCCGTCACATAATAATTATCTTTCTTTCGTTGGGGTATTTTTCTAGATCTCGATGGTATTTTTTTTCAGAAGGAATTTTTATACTGTAATTTCATTTGAATATTTTGAAAAAACCAACAAAACAAACTTACGTGAATTTTGTCACTCCCTGGAAATAAAATATCATTTATGAGGTAGTATAGGTACAAATAAAAATGTACAGTATTTAAAAACATGAGTAAGGTTACTCGGTACCTTCGTAAATATTATAAATTTTTTTCTTCCCGTTATCAAAATAAGAAAATTTGACACCGCACTTCCTCTTTTACCAATTTTTCTTGGTGAAGTTGTATTCCACCCCCTCCTCTCCCTTCCTCAGTACTTAAGATCCAGACCCACCTACGATCAGACACGTTTCATTTCGTGCTGTATTTTATAATAGCATAATTTTTCCACGTCGAAGAGTCATCTGTTCGACAAACATAATCGGTATTTTTTCATCGATAATGATTCACCTCCGCTTAGATTCACCCTATTCGAAACTCGACGCGTTGGTCGAGCTGAATGAAAATGCAGCCTAATTGAGAATACAGCTCGAAATGAATTCCGGTATTGACATACATTCGATGTTAGTCACGGTATTTAAATCTGGTTTTCAAAGGTAAATACGACAGAGACGTCGATACTGTTGCGTCGTTTTCTCAAGTTTGACATGCTTTCGGATTACCACGTAGCGCTTTTTGATAAGGCGACCCCAAGATATGACTTTGAATTAATCTTAATTGCCATATTACGGAATAAATTTCTCAAAGGAATCGAAATCGATAAAAAGGATCGATAAATCGGGTGAAATTTGTTCTCTCGGGTTTTGCGATTTCCGCAATTAATTGAGCGCCTATTAAAGCCGACGATAGCGAATTCCTCGGAATGGAAGTAAAAGTGTATCTAGAGTTGGTATATATTTTATCAGATAAACGTTTAATCATTTAAGCATTGGAATTATCTGGTGGATTAAATTTTCAAATGTTTGTATTATGATTTAACAAGCAGCGATTAGCGATTATAATGGTGGAGTTTTTAGCTCGGTAATCATCTAGTTACCGAGATACTGACCGCCCACAATGAAGAGTTTTGTGAACATACGACTGTTATGGTTTATGTTCGTGACTTCTATGATTACTTTGGGGTAACGGTTCGCTACTTGTCTCATTTTTTTACGCTTGTCTAGTCGCGATGATGATGCGGTGGGCATATTGCGTTTGTGTGTGTGCATCATGCGCCGAGGATGATTTAAATGCCCGAATGAAACTGTCTCGTGTTAATTTTATTAACTAGGTTTGTTCGATTTTTCAATATTCCGTTATGAATGAACCGTCTAAGACGTCGCGAATCGTTTGCCCGAGAGTGACATCGCGGTAGGTTATAAAAAGCGCGTTAACGTGTTAAAAACACGGAGTCTGTTTAACCTTTGTATGTAATTATCGGCGAACAAATTAAAAACTAATTCGCGACGCAGCGCCGGCAAATCCGCGTTGGAAACTGGATTTTTAAAATCGCCTTTTAAAGACTTTTTTGCTCTACTTTTTCGCGAGCTCGGTTTCTTCGCCATCTACGACTCGCTTTCGCTATTGACCGTACGTAATATCGATATGATGTTAATTCACGTGCAACTAACGTGCGTGTTTTTGACTTGATACGTGATGGTTGGTTTAAATGGTCCAAGATATGGGTTTTTTGGTATGGTAAAGAAAATACCTTTGGTTTGAAAAATTGAACGTGTTTCTCGTGGGCTTTGAACGATTAATTTCTTTTTTTTTTTTAGTGATTACTCGAACGAAAGTTGTTTCCTGATTGGAAAAATTACTATTTTTTTCCAATTTTTGTTTCATTTTGTCTTGTAAAATATGTGGGACAGACGCAAAATGTAATTTTTTGAAAAGAAAAATTGCAATTTGTTGAAAAAGTTTTGTGTATATTTTTGACATTGGATCACTTTATATTTCATCTTGAGGTGTTTAGAGTTTGGGGCAAAAACAGCAGCATTTTCGAATCAAAAAAATTTTAAAAATTAAACATTTCTTCGATCTTCTCTTCTTTATCCAATCGACATTGATATTTCATTTTTTTATCCCATAGAAGTTCGTAAAATGGAAAATTTACAATTACTAAACGCGATTTTCACTTCGGCAGATTCTTGTTTCTTTTTTTACTGGTTTTCACTTTTCTTGAACTTCATGCATTACGATTTCGAATACTCAAATTTCGAAATTTAAATTTCATTTTTTGGCATTTTGTGAGATCCGTTTAATCAAATCGTTTCAAGTATTCGAATCATGAATCACGGATCATCAAAATTTCACTATCCGGATCATGGAGCGTTTTATCAACAAACGGATCACGAATCAAACTTGCGATCCGGATCCTGATTCGGATCATTTCTACCATGAACTGTCAGTGTTGCCAGGTTTTTGGGAGCTGAAGTCGCAGGTTTTGTCGACATAAGTCGCCCAAGTCGTCCAAACCTGTAAACAAACTTGGAACGATTTTTACAACTGTTCAACTATATTATGAACGAATCGTTTTCGCCAAAATTTACGGAATTACCCATAGAAGAACAAAATTTGAAAATACAGAGACAAATTTGCCTTTATAAGAAAATACTTGACTGAGATTTTATTAAGGTATATTTTAAAAATATACGTTTACGTTATAAAAAATAAAAATAAAACAAAATGTAACGAAACAAACAAACATTTGGTAAAATAAAATGTTTAGAGATTTGAGATTAAGCACTTAATCTAAAATTTAAATTAATCGAAATCATCATCATCGTTCAATTCGTTCAAATCTTTAAATACTTGGTCCATAAAATGAATGAAACGATGGGAAATCCAATTCTGTGGAACCACCATTGGTTAATGATTCGTTCGTACAGAAGGATGATGATAGTTGATAAATAATATTGTTGTTTGTTGATATTAAGTAAATTTCAATTTTATTTTTAAATATTTTAATTTTGGTATATTTTACTTAATTGAAAAAAAAGACCAAAAAATAAAAAGTCGCCCATTTTGCGAAAAATCGCCCAACCCGGCAACACTGTAGGACTGTGACTGTACTAAGGTCCAGACATGAAACAATTCGAATCTAATGCAAATTTTGCTACTTTTCTGATGTGAAGAAATAAAAAAACTACGTTTATGAAGACATAATCCAATATTTGTTCAATTCAAAGTCAACTCCTGGTAAATGTCTGTTGTATAAATATTTCACTTTTATGGTATCGGTTGATTAATGATTTGTAAAATGATATTTTGAAGGGTGAATTTTTGGAAAACATTTCAAGTACAAGACATTTAAAATCGACAGGATTGGTAATGAGTTGATGAAGATTGTACGTGGAATTGAGGATATGCGTATGTTGGCATGTACTAGATTATTATATTTATGCATAAATAATTACTCTTGATGTCGTCTTTCAAGTTGACTCTATTGCAAACTGGTAATGCCACTGCAACGTTATTATTTTTGATGACTAAAATTTATTTGTGGAATTGACTACTCATATTTACTAGAAGGTGAAGATATTAAACTTATACCGCAACACGATGAGGCGAAAATTTTCCAACATTGAATAGATAATTTTATTCAAAGCGACGTGATTTAACTTTTAAGTACGTACTACGTACAAAATAAAACATTCCAAAATTGGCATTGGATTTTCCTTTCGCACCCATGAACTGAGAATGATTTTAAGTGGTAATTAAACGTTTACAACGATAAAGGCGTTATTATGTTCATTGTTTTTAATTATTAACGACCGTATTAAGATATAATTAAGACTGCCAGGTTAGCGTTTGAAATATGAAAAAGGCTTTTTTTCACTCTTGTGAATTGGTTCGCGCTATATGCTTTTCACAAAAGCAAAAATTACCGCTATATTAATTGTATACGCGTAACTGTTCGCACATTGATATTTACCTATTATTATAACTGCATTTCGAACGACAAATAACCTGACTCAGTTTATCAGTCGACATTAAATAACGCGGCAAACTGGTTTCTCAGCATTCCGCGAATTCTGCGTTTCATTATGCATTATGTACTATGGCTAGTTTTACAAGCGTCAAAAATCCAAGAGATTTATAATCGTTATTGGATCGAAAAATTTAAAATTTTTTTCAAATTACTCGAGGCCTTAGAACGTGATTTTTGCCCAGAGTTTTATGGAAAAAAATACATCACGTTGCTATATACGTTGAAATTAGTATTCGAAGATGTAATTACATCAGAACGTAATAGATGAGGATATCAACGTACAATGTATTTTATTAAATAATATATGCAAATCGAATGGAAACCTGTTAGCGCCAAGTAATGGTAAATAGACGTTGATTGAATTATAACCGTCTCGTTGTCGACGTCATAATATCTCGTTGACAATTTTCAAATTAAATGCATCTTTTGTCATATGAGAACTATTGTTTGGGAAGAAATTTGAAAGAAACGACGGTAGCTGTTGCAAACAGGTTTTTACCATTTTAGGTAAATGCTGATAAATGAACTTATGAATCTCGATAATTGCGGAAATTGTTCTATATCTCGATTATTTCCGCTTGATGGTAATAAAGATTAGGTGGGCGTTGGTGTTAAGTCCATAAGTCACGGTGATGTAAGTACTTTTTATACGGATTTTGCATACGGTCTACGAGCTAACTTGATAGTTTTAATTATTAACTTGTTCTATAAGGATGAAGCTCATATTTGGATATAATGAGGACCACCGTGTATGATGTTTGCGGTTTTAGAAGAAAATTTATCTCAGATGGGGAAAATTAGCCCGGCGAATTCCATTAGGTTATTTTCCAATTCAGATCGGGACGTTTTAATGGCTCGAAAAATATAGCTTCCTTAGCATCCATTAGTGCGTTTGTGTGTAGAACGTCTTGGTAATTCATGAAGCGAAAGGGAGAAAACGTTTAAAATTTATTTGGCGAATTAATGGTTTCAATGTTGGAAAATTCGTATTCACGTTGTTTCGATGATCGATATTGTAATATCGGAAATCATCGTTGAGATTTAATTTTTTCAAGACGAGGATAATTATTTGGTTACGGTTTTAAGACCGTATATATTCGAAAGGGTGAAAATAAAGAAGGTGAATAACGGGTTATTATTGAGGCTTCACGGTGATCCGAATTGTATGATGTGTAATTAGTATAGCGCTACGCGATAAAGATTATCGAGTTTGACGGCCTTTGAATAAGGTAAAAAATAATTTTATATCCTGCAGTTTGACATTTGTAAAGGTCAGTGGGGCTTTGTTAGTGAAATTCTGGCGCCCTAGTGACATTTCGAATAATACAAGGCGCACTGACCTTTATACAGGTTCCAAAATAACTGGTTTTAATAGTCTAGTTGAGACGCGTGTATTTTTCATGTATCGAGAATTTTACGTATACAATTGCGACTCGAGTAAAGTATCGCTTATTTACATTTTACATATCGCTGGTCGAAGCCTGTGCCAATTTATCGATAGGTGAATTTCGCAGTTATTTTGATTTCAAGTAAACCCTCGACGTGGAGATTTTCGTGAATAAGATTCTTAATTTGTTCATGATTTCTCTAATAATAAATCAAGGTGTTCCTTCCGTGTTGTAGTTTTGTAATATCTAAGTTAATTTCTTCAAACAATGGTAACTTTTGTCATGCTGAGTTACCGCCAACGTGCGTTTTTCGTGCGCCATGTATTGTACCACCGGCTGATCTAGATGATAGGTTTTGATGTTATCGTGTTTTTTTTTATTCGGTGAAAATATGCTAAATTCGAAAGATTTCCTGGTTCGGGTGGGTTTGGATTAATTATAATCGCGCCGTTTACCGAGCACGCCGAATTGGAATCATATGCTGATTCGTATAGATTGACGAGATTAAAATTTACATTCGAAAATTTGCTTATTCGTGGTTCGTGATTTTATAAACAATATTTACATTATTTAATTAATTTTGACGACCGTTTAAACGAAAATCTTGGTTATATCATTTTCCGTATCTATTAAAAATCAATTGTTTATAAATCGAAAGAGAAAGTGCTTGAGAATCATGATGCCCGAATTCGATATTATCAACCCTAAAATGAAAGAATTTTTTATGGAGAATTTCATTCAGATCGATCTAGTTTTTATCTTTATCACGTTTGATTAAAAAAAAAAGTATAATTTTGGGGTTTTGGCAATGGCTATGGCTATTGTTTGATTTGGTAACTTGTATAAAAATAACATGGAATTTCCAATAGGAAACAAGACATTTTCATTGGCACGAAAAACACAGAAAAATTATAAAAATCGTATTGAATAATCCATTAGTGTTAAATGTAGTAACTGAACGAAGATCACTTATAACTAGAGCTGAGAAAAAATTTTACAGCATATTTTTTTATAGCATATTACGTAGATATGGAGTATCCAACATAGTTTTACGTTTCATAAAATTTCGAGTCGATTGAGCCCCATATGTTGGAGAATATTTTGGCAGAATTCAGGTATAAATGCATATTTTAGCATATTTTGACTCTTTTAAGGGAATATTTTGGAATATTTTGCCCAAATTCGGCGATTTTCACTGTTTTTAGAGAATATTTCAAGAAAAATCCATAAGCTTTGTCTTTGAAAATTTAAAGAAACATTTAGTAATTTCATGCAACTCTGAAAAAGCTGAAAAATTTCGGATATTGATTTAGATTTCATGATTTAATTTTTTTTCTTAATTTTCAAGTTACCAATTTTTAATATTGATTACAATTTTTTTCTCAATTTTTACGGTAATTTCAAATTTGTTGTTTTTTCATTAAAATTTTCCAAAGAATTTGTTATTGTGTTATTTTTATTCATTTATTTACACCAAACGAAAGAGAGAATAAAATTCTCTATAAAATGATACCCATATCGTTAGAGAATATTTTTGCATATTTCGAGTTTTTAGGGAATATTTTAGGGTTTTTTTTAGAGAATACATATCTCAGCTCTACTTATAATGAAAACCGACGACAACGAATCAGTACACACTAGAACATTTCGACGCGAAGGGCCAAAAAAATCAACGGTTAGCACTATCGCGAATAGTTCTGCCATAAAACAGAGAATGATTTCGGAAGCGGTTATCGAATTTGAATTTTGCCTGTATCAACTACAGAGCAGCCAACACCAGATTCAGATTTAGAACCGTCTGTGTAAAGAATTATATGACTTTCGTATTTGGACCTCATTTCCAGGAAGGCTGATTTAATGACTGACTCCGGCATGTCCTTTTCCGACTGTCACAAGTGAGTTATCGATTGAAAAAATTTTTTTCGGGGTCTTATGTCTGTAAAATTTTCAAATCTGGTACAAATCAACTTTTTCGACTTGAAGAACATCATCAAAATCTGAACCTGAGGGCGAATCGCTTATGCTTTTCTGTCTATAGCCTTTAAGGCTCAAATAAAAATGACAAACACATGTTTTAAATGTTTCTATTCATAATCAAAGGTGTTTTCACGAACATTAACTGAATGTTAGTTTTTTCTTAGGCAAGAAATAACATACCAGCTTCACTAAAGCTCCAAACTAGCAAAGATGGTATAGTAAATGAAAATTTATAAAAAAAGGTTACATAGAATATTTGCTTAAATTAAAAATTAAAGGAGCCATGCTTCGGTTTATGGCTCTGTTGTGTATTGCATCATGGATTGTTATTTCATCGCATATTATCACTCGTGTTGGATTGAAAAAAATATTCAAGTATTCAAAAGCTTTGTTAAAGATTTATAATTTTTGCATTTTGATTACATGCACTTGATACCTGTACGGTTGCAATAAAGGTCGTAAAAAGCAGATACCTATTTTGCATTCGATCAAGAAATAATCATGTTTACGTGATGTAAACTTACCACAAAGAAGCCGATAAAGAATAAATATTCGTAGGCGGCTTATTGCAATCGTAGAGAAAAATTACATCGGGCGCTCGAAGGCGCTTCAAAATTGAAAATGAAAGAATCCATTCATGTCACTTGAGGCGATGCAATTCTGTATTGTTTTTGTGTTAATTGAACGGACTTTCTTTTGCGAGGTTTTTTTTTTTCGTATTTTAGTACATGTCATTTGTAAGTTATTGTTTGAAATACGATATTTTAAGACATTATGTGCAGAGTAGAGAAATGCCCTTGGCTGTATCGTCTCTTTTCCATATTAATATTAGTGTTTTCGAATTTTTCTGTACTTTGTTGCGTATCAAGTTACAAGTGTATATAACGGTAATGTGTAGTTATGGTCGTACGAAAAGCTTGTGTGTCATTTTTGTAATCTGGCAAGATTTGTGATTTGTCGAGTACTTTGGATGGTTGTAAAGGGAGAGTTTGCTCGTTTAGCAGATGTGACTCTTCGATGCGCCTATTTTAGTTTTTCTTTAGCAACGCAACAAGTACTAGAATTTTTTATAATTTGAGGAAAAATACGAAGAATTGTGTTGTTCGTCTATAAGAGAGAAAATTGTTTTATTACGATGGAATCAAATTGAAAATGGTCGTTTTGGTTTTTCGGTCACGTAGCGAAGAGCTTATAGCGGAAGGTCAGACGGTGACGAGTAGGTGATGAATTATGGTGAACGGATTCTCTGGAGGGCTAATGTGTGGAACATGGTACGCCATATTGGGTATGAACAAGGTATCGTTTTGTAATTATTAAAAGAAATATACGATTTTTTCTGGTATCGAGGAAATGGAATTCGTTGTTTTTTCCAATATCGTAGTTCTGGTGTTAAAATGTGATATTTGAGGTGAAAATATTTCACGACGATCGTGATGCCGTGGTGCCAACAAATGAACGGAATTCATTTGTCAATATTAACTATGGTATGTGTGAACCACTCCTATTTCAGTAATTTGCGCTCTTCATTGGATCTTTTCATGACAGGTTTTTCTTCATTCTTTCAAAATTTAATATTGAAATGTTTGAAATTCGCAGGAAGTTGTAAATTCGACAAAAAGAAACGGATTTACTGTTCAAAATTATTTTTCCTATTTTGATGTTTTTTTTCCAACCTGACGAATACATCAAGATGTGTATTTTTAAGTTTCCAAGAGGTGGTCCGTCTAATAAATCATGTCGCACGACGTTCGAGTACTAATTAAGTATTTCATAAAAAATGTACTCGTGAAGTCGGTCTTATAATCAAAAGGCCAAAGCGCTTTTACAAATTACGAACTCGACATTTTCGATAATGTTTACCCAACGGTAACTTTTTTTACGATTTGTAAACCCAATTAAAACCTAGACCTTGGTACTTTACGATAATTTTCTTCGTATTAAAAGCTCGAGTATTTTCACCTTTTGGAAAAGCTAGTCGTAAAAAAAGGGCTGATACCCTATACTTAATTAAACCAACGCCGTAGATGTTTATCTTAAATGAAAGGGTGGACCATGTAAAATGGCTACAAAATAGAAACCGAGTTTGTTTACCCGACGAATACTGTATCGATGCGTGCATACGCCGTTCAAGGGATTACATTGCAGTATCTGTGACACGTGTGCATTCGATGCACCGGTGCAGCGGTCATGTTTTTTTTGGCATCGTTCGAGGAATGCGTAAATTAATTTTTAAATGTGGAGTATACTTGACAATAATTAATGGATGAACTGGTCCTTGTTGTGTCGTTATGTGAAGATAGATGTTGAGTAATAATTTTGAGATGTTATTTTTTAAGAAAGATTAGAAGTGATGGAACGATGTTTAAGTTGAAGTGCTCGATGGTTCAGGATATCGTATAATTTAAATATTAGTTCATAACACGTGTTTATTTTTGAAATAACTCAAGTTAAGGATTATCATAATTTCTTTTTTAAGTTTTTTTTTTTTTCAGGATGTGGTCGTTTCTTACGAATTGATTAATTTAGAAGATTTGCATTTAAGTGGAAAATGTTATAAATTTTTCAATACTACTCCTAAATGCAGGCAAGTATTTACCTTACTGATAATTAAAAAAATATATCACCTCGTATTAATATAATAGAAGAGTTACAAAACGATAACGTTTCAGGTCAAGGTAAAAGTACGTAACGTTGAACAAAAAAATTACAAATGAAATAGGAAAATAAAAATTGCCCAATTGGGATTTCCTTCATTGATGCTTTGAGTTAATTACCTGTATATTCCGCCCAAAACGTCTGAAGGGAGTTGTTCTGTTTGTCAAACATTCACAAATGTTCGAAAAAAGATGTAAAAATGTAATTTTGTAAATATCTAGGTGTATGGAAATAATTTTCGTATTTTTAAATTTTTTATGATGTGTTTTTCATTTTTCAAAAATTTTGCCTCCACGAAATTTATATTTTTAGGTAATTTTTTTTTTTTAATGAAATGTTACACGTTTGGAGCTATAAAATAATATCAAAATCGTTTATTTCAGAAAATTATAATATAGCCACAAATCTTTATAATCGAAGTTGACTGTAAATTAGTAATATTTGAAAAATTAGTTGTCATTTTCAAGCCAAGTACCTCGGAAGTTATGAAGTTCAAAAGCGTGAAATTCTTAAACAAGCATCAGGTGGAGATTCTTTAAATACTTTTATTCGGATGGAGTAATTATGATTAATGGGACATTTTAAGGTGGTATTTTGTAATAAATTAATTTTTGTAACTGCATAATTTTGAAGGTTGACAACATTGTTTGGCGGGATCAAGTTGATAACCTACGCCTTAAATTGTTTTAAATTAGCGTGCTTGAATTTTTGAATTGGGAAGTACGAGTATCAATTTGAATTAGATTTTTGTCTCAATTTTCGAGTGGGATTTGTAAAAAATTGTTGTGTGGGGTGTTGAAAAGGCGTTGATGAGGAATGATTTGCTTTAATGTGCATGTTAGGAAGCATTGGGAAAAAAATTCGAGTTTATCGATCCTCGTATTTTAATTTTTAATGAAAAATACAATTCTGTATTCATATCGTGTTTCCCACGTATACCTTGGCCTTGGGTGAATGTTGCCATAATTTTTTTATTTTTATTATCGCTCGATGGGGTGAATGAAATAACTAAAAAAAAACGATACTTTTCTTTGATGTTGAATAATTAATGTAACATTTTTGAGCTATTTTTGGTTAAAAGTTATTTCATCTTTGTTGATTTTTGAATTGCGAAATGTAAATGTTTTATACTGATTTGTGTACTAATTATGCAATAGTTAAAGTATACTGTGCCACTAAGTTTTTATGAAATTGATGAATCTTACTTCGATTCCTAATACCGTTGTTGTTATTACAGGAATTCAAAGAAAAAACACCAATTCCGAAAGAAAGAAGATTTGTGCCATAATAAGAATACAATCAATGTAGATAATTCTAGTCCAATACCAAATAGCCAATCAAAATTCGACTCTAACTGTGTTGACAATAAACGAAACTATTATCATTATTTTTCAGACGGCGAATTATGCAAAATGCCAATGGGTACGAATTTTAATTTTTTTTAATTACATCAACTTGTACTAATAATCGACGTTATTTTACAGATTTTGAGAATTCATCTATGAAAAATAGCTTCTCGATGTCGTCGCTTCAGCCTTCTATACGTGGACGTTTAGAGCAGTCTGATCAAGCGGCCAATGTCACCCCGGTACTTCCAAATCGAGCCTATAACAGCTTAAATCACAAATTAAGGTGAATAAAATTTACATTATCTTTTATATTGTAAACACGAACGGATTACTTACAAATGTGATTATTTTCAGGAAAAGATCTCCTGAACAAGAATACTGGAGGAATTCATGGGGTCAGGATGATCCTAAAGATGAACTATGGACAGCGTTTAATTCGAATTATCAATATTTAATGAACAATAATCTTATAGAAAGTTGCACGGTTAGTTTCCGCCTTTGGTTTTATTTATTAGAATAATGCTTTGTTCTGTTGTGACATGTATAGGACAGTTTGTTCGCGTTGCCTACATATTTGTATTTTTAATGTCAGCTGAGTCGAGTTGAATTGGCGTTATTGCCTTTTATTGTGCGTAGTGATACTTTCGTTTAGAATATTATTTAAATATTATCAAATACGAGATTTTAGTATAATGGGAGATGCAGGAATTACAGTTGTATTGATAAACAATGCGATAGAATAGTTAAAAAATACTTTTTTTCTTTGCTGAACACGCAATCTTAATATTAACCTTGATAAAAATAATTTCTATCTACATTTTAGGTAAAAGGTTTTCATACTAGAGCGTTAAGTTCAAATAATGAAAAAAAAGTATTTTTTCACTGTCATAATTATATTTAGACATAAAAGTTGATATTAAGGAAAAATTATTATATGCTTTACCTAATTTTTGATCGATTTTTTGAATTACAGGAAGTCAAAAATGATTTGAATTTACCGCCGTCCAGCGATTGGACGTACTGTTATTTCAAGCAACAATTTATCGAGTTGGATTCTTGGCTCAATAGTGTACAAAATGCTATTTACGCTAAAGAAGAAAATTTGACAATTGGCAACAAAAGACTGGTACGCTTGATATTTTTAATATTTGAAAATTTTGTATTGTGACATTATTTAAATCTTGTATTCTTTTTTCAGACACATGTTGAAGAAATGCAACGTAAAAATTACCAAAGAAAGATATTAGTTAGTCAAAGTTCGCGATTAGTTACCGAGTATCCGCAGTTTAAAGACGAAGTCTTAGAATACGTGTCTCAGTTGAATATCAAATGGGATCAACTAGCTCAAACAGTGTCTCCTAAAAGAAACATCGGTTCTGATTACTGCACAGTTTATAGAGGTATTATTAAAAAAAAAGAATTCTGATTTTCGAAACGAAATTTTCTATTTCTATTTATATTATTACTTTGTATCACTTCAAACGAGTTGATTTATCTTTCATTTCTTTGGAAGAAATGATAAGAATACTTGAGTTATTGTTTATGTGGTTTTATTATTTGTATTGTATTTTAATGAATCAATCTTTTATTAGCTTAAAAATGAAAACTAAACTGCGTAAATTGACACAATATTTAAAAAATGACGAAATCATTAATATTGAAGTAGAAGTCTTATCAAAATAATTCGTGGAACTGTTTGAAGTCTTCGAAATTATCAATTTATTGAGTTGTTTTCATTTAAGGTGGGAATTCAAATACTTATGCCTTCAAATTCAATCAGTATGCGAGTTATTTTCAATAATACGAAAAATAAAGTTTTTTCTACGATATAATAAAGAAAAATATTAATTGGTGTGAGTTAAGCGAAAAATAATGAGTTTTTTTTCAAAAAAAAACTGTTAGAAGCAATTTTTCAGGGTTATTTTCTAATAGCTCTTTTCTTTTATGCATCAATGTATGTGAAAAACAAGCCAGCTTTTTTTATTATTTTTTTTTTTGAAGAAAACCCAAGAGTAGAGTGCAGTATTCACTCTTGGTAATTCTAATATTGCTTGTCTTAATCAAAAAATCGAAAAAAATGTTCTTGCGCTATTTTTTTGAGTAAATTATTTCTCTTCCTCTTATTAAAAAAAGTTGACGAAATCGCTGTTATATTTTCGGAGGCGAGAAAACTATGAATAAAATAAAATACCTTATAAAATGACAACGTTGATAGGAGTGTAAAGTATCGCATTAAACACAATTTTTCAATTTTTTTTGTATTATTTTTGTGTATGTTTGAATCGTATGTAGTGTGGGACCACGTCATTTCCTTATATATAGTTTTCATTCAGAATTCAAATTTTTCACGAAATTAGTCATGAAAGTATAATTTTTACAATATGCAATTTAGTATGAGTTCTGATAAATATTCAGTTAAATTAAATAATCAAAATGTATGTGTCATTTCATCATCATGTTCTTACGTGATTTTTATTTAAATTTTGCTAGAAAAATTTTCTTATTTTGTAACTGTCCGTTCATGATTGCTTGTTACTGATAAAAAAAAGTGACTTCAAATTACGTACTTTTCACTGGTCATAATTAAACATTCAAAAAAAAATCATATTTATGTTGTGTTCAATTTGCTATCTTGTGTGAAACAAGATTTTTTAAAATTGTGAAATATGGATTTACTGTTTATTGTTATGACTTTTTTAAATGAATTTTATAAGCTTAATTGTCTCTAATATTTCTACAGTTCTTTGCAAAATTTTTTAAATTAAAAAAAATATGTTTTTCGTTTTGTACCTTTAATGTTAACGTCATTATTATTAACATAGTTTTTTTTTCTTTTAAAATTATATTTACGGTATTTTTATAGCTTATTATTTTTTCGTCAACAGAGAATCATTCTTTAATCTACTTTTTTTATTTTGTAGATATTCAACGAGAACTAAATTGCCTTCGTTCCTGGATTAAAGCCATGGAGAAAAAAATCGAACCTTTGAATTTCCGAACAATATGGTCATACGAGCAACTGAAACAAAAAGCGAAAGAGCATGAGGTAAGCTTGTTTTTTTTTCTTAATAATATAAACAATTACTTTTGAAGTGATAACTAAACGATTTGTGATCATTTGATCGTTCATAACCCATGCGTCGATTTCTTAGCAGTATGGTTGTACTTGTAATCATTCCATTCATGTGTGTTTGTTGAATTACCGTGGATGAAATATGGCACACGTGATTTTTTAAATTCAATTGATCGTTTTGATTGAAAGATATGATCAAAATGAACATAAATTTTGAAATCAACGTGACTAATTCGATATCATTTTTGAATTAGGAAAGAGAAATGATGCATTAATAAGAATGAGGAAAAATTCAATTTATAAGATTTCGTAAGCATTGAAATTTTCTTAATGTCTCCCATAAAATGCTATTTTTTCTTAGTTACATAATTACCGGTGTTAATGAACAAGGCTTGCATGAAGGTTTGTTTTATTTTCGTTGATTAGCTATTTCGATGTTTGTGATTATTGAATTTTAATTTTTCCTAATTCAAACTTATTTAACCTAAATCAACATGATGGTTATTTTTGTTATTTAATTTCCCTTGAAATTTTTATGCCTTTAATCGGGAAACATTTCTATAATTACCGTTATGGTTTTACTTTTCTTTATAATACGAAGATTAGTTTTCAAAACGGAGATATTCACGGAAGAAGTTAAATATCGATGATTATTCAAACGAAACGCGTAGATTTTACAATTATTAATTTAGCATGAACCGTTTTTACTGAAAACGATTTCCTTTTTTTTTTATTTCACAGTAAGTAAATCAAATAATAAGGAATGAAATCAGCAATTATTTAAAAATAACGCGAGAATCTCACGGAATCTTGAAATAATATTCATAGTCATGAGAAGTAAATTTTTGCATCGCTGATTTCCTTACGTTGCATTTTGATTTCCTCGAAGTCTGGTTTCAATTCAACCGTCGAGTGTTTTTTTTTATCAATGTGCTTATCTACTTGAAATTTTCGATGTTTTTGAATGAGGTGGTTTAATAATTCCGCATATTTTCGTGATCCGTTTAACCTAATGTGTACTTGATTACAATGTATTGATTTTTTAATCAAGTAATTACCGTTCTTGATTGAAATGGTTATCGCGTTTTGTTATTGTTTTACAAATTTGCGGTTGAAATCGAAAATGTGCGATGTATTTTGAGATTTAAAGTGATGGATTGGTATATCTCAGAAATGAAATTACCCAGATTTATTTTCCGTTGAAATTGAACCATTGAAGAGACCGACTCTAAATAAAATTAGTAGAAAGTTATTTTATACGCTTGAATGGATTTATTGGTTATGCTTACACGTTTAATCGTAAACAGTTCCTTGTTCTGTTTTATAACTTTTTCGAACATGCGTTTCTTTTTTAGTAATTTTTCATATTTTGTTATTAAGTCAAAGTGTATAACTTCACGTTTCGATGAAATATCGTATGATTTTTGCGCATATGTTATGATTCACGGAAAGATTTGGAAAGCTAGGAGCAATTTTGATTAACGTATTTTAGTTGCATTAAGTTAGGAGCTGAAGTACAATAGAATGTATTTTAATTTTCAATGGGTTTGTTTACAATTACAATTTGAAGAAAGTGAGTTACCTAGGTGTATACTTTCTACGATTTATTTTTACGCATTCGGTGTGAAATTTAGTGGACAGAATGGAGGTTAAATTATGCTATATTTAGGTAGATATAATTTTTCAAAATCCT
Organism: Maconellicoccus hirsutus; assembly: GCA_003261595.1. Lineage (NCBI taxonomy): Eukaryota > Metazoa > Arthropoda > Insecta > Hemiptera > Pseudococcidae > Maconellicoccus > Maconellicoccus hirsutus. The sequence goes on along the minus strand of QBDW01005863.1, from coordinate 2,372 downwards.
AATTCATGGGTGGTTTTTTTTGTACTTAAATATTGAAATGTTACGTAAAACGATCGGAATAAGATGGAATTAAGTAACGATAAACACTAAAAACGTTTTCATTTTTGATTATATAGCAATTTGACCTTGAAAAGTGGTTTTTTAGTTTAAACCTATAACCCCGATATTTACAAATAACACGAATTTCAGTTTATTCTTATTTAGGTATCGTCTTAATTACACGATACTGGCGTATTTCACTAACGATGGAAAAAATCGTTAATTTGCAAACAATAAAATTACTCTAAAGTGTAAAATTCCGCGAGTTTTTTTTCTCTTAAGTGATCGAGGAGATCATGAGATCTGCGAGATGGTTGGTTTTGGTAAATGGAGGGAGTATGTTTGTTTCGGCGACTAGTTCGTTAGCTTGGCGGTCGTGCCTGTAGTGCCTGTCGCCTATTGTTAGCCGGTGTTCGCGCGTTTACTCCTCAGTCGATTGCTTTCTTCAACGTTCGATGTTTGTGGCCGCGGAACACGTTGTTTCGAAGCACTAAGTTGGTTAATTTTTCGTAATTTTTGTCAGAATTAATTGCTTTTTTCACGGCTTATCGAGTTGCAGCGTGTTGCGGAAAATGTAACGAAGAATTAATCGCGGAAACGTCGAGATTTTTTTCATCGTGGTGCCTCGTACGTGAATACGAACGATAAAAATACTCCGCGAAACTACACGTTGGTCGCTGACATCGAAAAAGCCTTCTTGCACTTCGTAATATTTGTTTTAAACGAGGAATTTGATTAGTTTGACAATTTGCCAGTGGTTAGTTGACTGCTGCAGTAGCCGGTATCTTCATTCTGATTGTAACCTTCGCTTTTATTCGAACGTTAAATGAACGTAATTTGAATTATTCGGTTCGAATTTTGGGCTCGACAACCGCCTTGGTATTCGACGCGATTTCTGATCAGAACCTTATGAGGTAAGTTTGTGTTATTTTTGAATACGATGAGTCAAGTATTGCTGATTTCAATTTCATTATATTTACGAAACAATATGCAGTATTAATTGAACAATATTTTTCTCAGTAGTGTAGAAGTGATTTCTTCATCGAAAATCGTATTAATTGTGATAAAGTTCCCGGTGGTAAATGTAAACATTCTGGTTTTCTGGCGTGTCTAGTGTGAAATCAAATCGAGTTTGAAGTAGAAGTAGATCACGAAATTGTGGATTCGAAATAGATTTTTTCTATTTTGTTAAACTTAGCTTTATTTGTGCATTTTTTTCTGTTACTGATGCGTTGAAAGCAGTAGCTAAGTTTAGTGGATGAACTGATACGTGTTATCAACACGTGATATTCGTTTCCTCTCTTTGATCATTCGCTGAAATGATTTTTTCCTTTATCTGCTCGACGTATTTGCGATAAAGCTGTTTTTAGTGAGTATGAATACTTTAGATTGGTGTATGATTTTGATGATGTGGACGATATGAGGTAATTTTTGTCAAGTAGAGGGTTTCTATCGAAACTTCATTTCCGTTTTATTCGAGATAATACATCTGCTCATAGTGTAGATAATGATGAGTAATTTGTTTTTACGATGTTATATTTGAATTTCAGTTCAGTATAAAGTTAACACGACTTCGAACGTTTGTGGAATTCAATATTACAAATCATCGTACAAAATTTTGAATCGTTTAGAAATATATTTTTGTAAAATGAAGCCAATTTCACCTTTAAAAGTTACGTTGCTGCTTCGATACTGAAAAATGAAGCTCTGTGGTATGGTGAAGGAAAATTATGTGCTTTTGTCACTTCATGGTTTCTCTGTCGTCGTAAATACGGATTAGAGAATCTCTAGAAGGAAGTCAAGGAATGATAATTTAATCGAAATGAATCTATTGAGTAATACACGTTTTACATTAATGCTAAATTTGATCGAGATTAAGTAACTTGTGTCTATCCGGATCCCACATTCGTGAGCTATTTTTTTACTTACCCTACTTCGGGGTTGTTCAAAATCATGACGAGTGGATGTTTCGAATAATGTTACAAATTAGTGTATTTGATATTAGTGATTATCGTGATTCTCATTTTCAGTGAACTAGCTACAAATTGATTTTAAAACAAAGATAAATGCTTCCAAAAGTATCGAATTTTTAGTAATTGTGTTGAATTGATCATATGTGGCATTCCATAAGAAAAGGGTCAACTTGGACGAAAACAACTTTTCGAGAAAAATGCAAAAATGTGATTTTTGGTCAAATATATCGATTTTTGGTTTTTGACGGATTCGTATACTATCATCCTTGTACTTTCATATGAGAGTAGTTTTGAACCTCGGACGTGGTTTGTTACATGAAGTAAAACTAGCCGGTTACAACACATTTCGCAACTTTTATA
>QBDW01005862.1:0-11025 GCA_003261595.1 Maconellicoccus hirsutus | reverse complement strand
ACAACAGGTACCAGACCAGAGAACTGCACGAATACACGAATTCGAGTACTCGAATATATTCGAAGAAATTCGAATACTTTATTCGAACTTCGAATAAAGTATTCGAGATGATTCAAATAACTCGAGTACGAGTACGTCGAGTACTGATAAGGAAACGAGTACGAATACGTATTCGTACTCGACTATTGTATACGGTTACCGATTGTATTCGATTACTACTCGTTTTAAAATGTTTTGGTTTTCAGCTTTTCACCTACAATGAAATGGGCATTCTTTAGCATAATTATTGTAAAAAATGAACAATTACTGAAAAGGAGTGTATTGTGAAGAAAAGTCATAGCTTATAAAAAATTAAACTGAAGAAAAAAAAGCTTATGAAAATTAAATTTAATGAGAAAAAAATCATAGCCTATAAAAATTAAACTGAAATGAAAAAATCACAGCTTATAAAAATTAAACTAAAATGAAAAAATCACATCTTATAAAGAATTAAACTGAAGAAAAAAAAGCTTATGAAAATTAAATTTAATGAGAAAAAAATCACAGCCTATAAAAATTAAACTGAAATAAAAAAAACACAGCTTATAAAAAATCAAACTAAAGGAAAAAAAGCGTATGGAAATTACATTTAAGGAGATAAAAATCACAGCCTATAAAAATTATTCTAAAAGAAAAAAATCACAGCTTATAAAAGTTAAATCAAAGAAAGAAAAGCATCGCTTCTAAAAATTGAATTAAAGGAAGGAAATGACAAATTCTGAAAGCAAAATTTGAATGAAACCATCAAAAACAATAAGAAAAATAAATGAAAAATGATATGGTACAAAGAAATTTAAACATGAAAAAGTTGAATTTTGTTTTATAAATTATGTAAAAAAAGCACGGCGTCAACGTTTTCCGGTAAAAGCCTCGTGCGTCTTTGTTCCACCAACCGACCAGCTGTACTGAAAATACGCTCGCTGGCGGCGCTGGAGGCTGGAATGGCGAACAGTTTTTTGGCCAATTTTGATAATTTTGGAAATTTTTTCTCGTTTTCTTTCCAGAAATGTAAAACTGCAACGTCATCCATTTCATTTAATTTTCGGTAACGTTTCACTTCATCAGTGCTATATTTTTTTTCATTTCTAAATTCCGCGTATTCACCAGCTTCATCATCGACAGTGCGGGTAGAACTGGAGTCGTTTGATTCTTCCGTTATATCTTCGGTGCTATCATTATTTTCATCCACGAAATCGTTCACAAATCGTAATACGTTTTTTTTTTGCTCTTTTTGTAACCACGTTAAGTGATTAAACTTTGGATCCAAAAATGATGCTACGCTGTGCAAGATATTTGTTTCGAACAAATCGCATACGGAGTTGTGTGCTTTTCTAGCGATTTCATGTAATTCTTCGAAAATTTCGTTTTCAGTGAACCTCATAATGTGGTCTTTCAATTTTTTTATGACGAAAGCGACGTAGCCAAACATCGGAGATTTTTCAGTTTCAAATTTCAACGTAGCTGTTTTGAAACCTTTTAAAAATTCGATGACATTATCAAGTAGTTCTGTATCAATACTATCAACGGAACATTCATATCTGGTGTTTTTGTATAATGTTCGTATTTTGTGCAAGTTTTCATTAATTGATATCAGCATATTTATGGTTGAACACCAGCGCGTGTCACATTCTTGATTTAACGTTGTATTTAATTTTTTAACATCGCCGGACTTTTTCATATAACGTACTAATTCCTTACATACATTAATTAAAGAATACACCGAAGACGCATGTTCCTTCAAAAAATCATCTTCAAATACATTTTTCAACACGTTATTTATTAAATGAGCGTTGCAGTTCAATCTTTCGCAATTTAATTTTTGAAGAGCGGATAGAATATTAGAGCCGCGGTCGGTGACAAAAGTCATTTTTTTTAAATTATCCTTTCCAATTCCGTATTCCTCAAATTTTGCTGATAACATTTTTGCGATATTATCCCCCGTTTTTCTTTCGTCGACGTCAAATGCCTTTGTGAATAATACATGACTGAAAAGAACATTTATATTCAGTATGTTTCGTAAAATTAAGGAAATGTAATTGTTGAATTTTTGAATGTTTTAGGAATAAAAATTTTGTTAGGCTATTCAGCGTCTTTCTTCGTTAAAATTCAAACATTTTACGAAAATTACTTCATTTTTTACATTTTTTGTCTAAAAATTGTCTTTTGAAATTTTGCAAATTTTATACCTTCAACATAACGTTTTATTTATGAAAAAGGTTTCAAAATTTCTTACTCAAACAAATTAATGATTTGGTTCTTTATTATTTTTTTGTTTGAAAAGCCCCTTAATGTAAACAAATTTAATTTTTTGTTATTTTTTTGTTTTGAAACACTTTACATTTTTTCAAATAAATATTTTTTTATTAATTTATCTGGAAATACGTTTCTTCAAGTTGTAAAAAACAATAGGCATGTTTTCCAGTTTCCGTTTTGTCAAAAGTAAATTAAATATTAGCGCTTATCTTTTATTTTAATTATTAAATACATGTAGTTGTTACCTCTTCGTTTCCCAATTGTCATTAATGTAATGAATGGTTAATGTCAGATAGGATGTCTGGCGGTATGCTTCCGTCCATATATCAGTAGTAGCGGCACATATACCTTATTTTATTAAAATTTCATTTAATTGAAGGCAATTCATTCAAATTACTTTATGAAAAAGAATTTTAAAATGTTCAAAATTTTTACTTACCGTCACGTATCAGCGGTGTTACTATTTGCAGTAATTTCATCCGTTCTTCTTCTGCGGTAATAAAAGTTTTTCGCGAAATGGTAGTCGCATGAGGCAAAAATTCTTCTAAATTAATATTTGACCCAATTTTTTCTCCCGTTTCTAATAAGAATTGCGCTAAAGCTTTGAACCCTTTTCCATTGACAACATTGAAGGACCTTAAATCTGCAGCGCAAAAATTGACCATTTTTTTAGCGCATTCATTTTTTACACTTTCGTCGATTGCTTTGAACTTTTTACTAGCAGAATCCGTATTTTCCCGTTGCATTAATTTCACGCATTTATGTTTCAAAAAATTTGATGTTGTTGAATTAGCCGGATACTTCAAAACTTTTGTGCATTTCTTACAATACAAAAACGGAACCGTTTCATTACGAGCATTGCGGATTTTTTGTAGACATGACCAAATATTACTTTTTGATGACACATTTTCCGTTGTAAATACACCCTTTTCAATTTTTTCCCCTATGGCAATGGCCTCATTCATTTCGTTCATTTTTAAAAAATACTTCACGAATAAACAACTTCACAAATCACAATCACAACACGGCTAACAGAAACTATAATGAGATTCACTTTTCAACGACATAGGGATGATTCATTCGAAAAATCCCGATATCATTTCCTAACGTCGATAACAATAAGTACTTCATACAATTTGATAACACGGCGAATAGAAAATAAAATGATATTTAATTCATAATTCGTAATTGTGTTCCTCATTAAATGAAAAAATATGTATTCGAACATTCGAATATAATTCAATTACACTCGATACTCGTATCCGAAAAAGTATTCGTAAAAGTATTCGAGAAGTATTCGAATACTATTTATATTTGAATCCGAAACTTATTCGAAACAAGACGAGTACTTCGAATATGTATTCGAGGTATTCGAAAAGGCTTTCGAGTACAAAAGTAATCGAGTGTATTCGAGTATCAAATATATTCGTGCAGTTCTCTGGTACCTACATCACAATTCTTGACACTCCTTTCAAATTAAAAAAAAAGTACATTTATAGTAGAGGTCCGAAGCCCAACATTTGAAATAACATCTCCCAAACTATGCCCTGAATTCCTTTTTTGTTATGATCCAAGGTGTTCAGTGCCAGTTCTGAGAGAGGGATAAAAAGTGCTGTATCAATCCTCACACCAAGCATTTTTTACAATAAAAATTGTACTAGATGCAAGACAATTTTTCCTTTGCTATTTCCAATTTTTTTTAGCTTAAATATTATAGAAAAAAGAAAAATAAGAAACTCTCCTTCGTTAAAAAAGTCTAATTTTTCGCAGCGCAAAGAAAAAAGCGTATGTATTTAACAATCTTATTACAAATTGTACTTGAAAACTCGTCAAAAATGATAAAAATTCCATACTTTTGAAAAATAAATGTAAAAATTTTCGCCTTCCCTTCCCTCGGACAATGGGATTCTTTTCTTTCCTTCGTTAAGATATCAGTGCCTATTATTTTTGAAAAAATATATGGAAAATTTTCCTTTTGAAATAGTCATGATTCCGGCACCGGACAATTTTAATCAAACTATGAATGCAAAAACGCTAAATCTGATCCTAATTATGCATGTAATAAAATGAGCCAAAATTTAGTTCCCTACGCATGTGCATGACTGATGAAAATCACGGTAACTTTAAAAACGCCCATCCGTCCCTGCAGTGCTCATTTCCTTATTGTAAAATGAAACTTTCATGCACAAGCAATGTTCAATAAGATTATGTGGTCATTAAGTTGTGTTATTCATGTGTACTCTCAAAAATTGAATTTCAACAAGTTTTAGATTTAAAATAGAAAAATTGCTCTCTGGTCAACATTACCTCCATACAGTCTTTTAGTACCTAATTGCCACGAACGCGCCTAACGAAGGGCGGGGGAGCATACCTAGGTTTTTTTTTACCAAAATTTGTAAAAAAATGCCAACATTCAAACATCAGTTGGAAGAAGTACGTTGTTGTATGTATTTTAAGTAACAAATTGAATTAATTCAATTTAAATCAAGAATAAGACACAGTAAATCGAAGCATCATTTGGGAAAATTAGAAAATTGCATTTGTCTATTTGTTCTGACTTTCAAATTTACGATACATTCAGTCACTTTTATTAAGCTTTTTTATGAAAATAGCTGCCTAATTTTAATATTTTCAACCAATGTTTAAATGTTTGCATTTCCCCACGTTTCGGTAAAAAAAAAAAAAAAAAAAATGGCGTCAGGCTTCACCATTTCTGTAACGAATAGGTACATAAAAAATGATTACCCGAGCAGAGCGAAGGTAATTCTTCATCTTTTATTTAAAATTTTTTTCTTTTCAATAATGTTACAAAAGAAGAAAAGTAAAAAATTCCTCTCTTATTGGCTATAGATTGATTAGTTTACATAGTATCCCGGTGCTTTATTACGTATTTATTCAATTTAAACATTTGTTTTAAATGAATGAATACTTACTTACGTATGTACTTACTATACGTATGTTTGAGAGAAATTATTGTTGAATGTTGATTTTTTATATAATTAATCCAACGTGTAATTTAGTTGGGTTGTAATTTAGGAGAGAATAGGGCTTAGTTGTAAAGTAACTGTTACAGTGTGACCTGATAAAAGAAATATCGTGAAAATTGTAGGGAATTTTGAAAATATATGAGTTGGGATTTTCATAGATCAGAATGGCAAATAAAATGTTGTGGTTGTCATCGTACAAAATGTACAAACTTCAAAACTTCTTTGCAAATTATTCTTGATTCATGATATTTTATAATTTTTCATTAAATTAGCAAAGAGTTACCATGAGCGAAAACCGCAGCTGTTTTTGTATATTTACCTACTTATTGCTCAACCAAAATAATGTGACGTATTCAAACAAAAACTTAAAAAAAAATCTTTAAACGAAGCTTTAATTATTTCAATTTTCAAAAATTATTTTTATTATGTAATTGTTGAATAAAAAAAAGGAATGAAACTGCATTTCACTGTTTGTCGAGGCAAAATAGTGAATATGAAATACTAAATTGTGACGAAGTGAATCACGAATTAATACATATACATATAAAAATTATTGTAATGTTTTTCAAATGACATTTTATATTATAAGTAATATGTATTCATTATTATTTTTTAACTAACACATCGTTATGTGTTTGGATATATTAACCTAAGTGTGATACGTTATCTATTTGAAATAAAATTTATACAGGAAGTCGTTGTCAAATTTGTACACTACCTACATGTGTAAGATGCTTACCATATTTTTTTTGTTCATTTGTTGGTTTGTTTATATTATTGTTGAACGTTTTATATGTTTAAACATAGATGTTACTTCGTGTTTCTTCAATACGAAATGTTTCATTGAAATTTGTGTATGAAATGTTGCTTTTGCTAATATAATTGTTGATTATAACTCATTATTTATTAGTATAGTGTAGTGTAGTGTACCTAGCTGCCTACTGTGTATTAGAGTGTGAGTTCCACTCAGGAGTATAATCATTTGCAAATACACTTACAAGGGAACTGTCGCAGGTATTAATTTGGCATTTTGACAGAACTTGGATATTTGGAGAGAGGTAATCAAAAAACTACCAAAACCCACTAAAGTTCATTTTTCGATTTTTGGTGAATTCTCAAAATTTTTAAATCGGCCACCTAGGTAAAGCTAACTTGAGCTTTAACGACCCATTTTAGTTAGTCAACTTGTAACGGCACTCACCCACCACCAATGTTGCAAATGAATTAGAAACTCAAGGCTTCTGTAAGAAAATAATCTTTAATTTATTAAATTCTCATAACGTAGGCCTATGCACATACCCAAATTCGAAGACAACGGTACGCTAACGGCTGCCCTTTTGTAAAAAAAATTTACGCACTAGAGGTGCGCCACAAGGCAACACTTCCAATGCATAAACATATGTATGATGTAAACAAAGGTGCGCCGCCGATGGCTTCACTTTCGTATCAAAAATTGATGAAGTACAGTATTAATGAATATTCGTCCGAACTACGGAGAGCTAATATGCCTACTTGCTATATAGGGTCCATATAATACTAAGGTACTGCATGGTCTACATGCTCTATCTGCGAGTAACAGAGCACCACAGCCACACAGACAAGTTGGCAAACTGGTTAGGCATTCAAACTTTCTCGCACACAACAGTATTACTGACTGCGCATAATTCATACCCGACTACGTGGCTACACAGACCCTCGTACACTGTAGGCACATTGACCCTGTAGTCAAAATGAACAAACAAAAAAAAAATGAATAAATGTAAATTTAAACTAAAAGTGAACAAAATCTTCCAAAATCACCTGCTATAAACTTGGAACTGAAAATCAACTTCACCGGTAACATACTGTATTACGAGTATATGAAGACATTACATTACTTTCGCTTTTAGTTCATTCTGACAAACACCCGCACCGCACATTGATCATGCTATGCGCATAAAAATTCTACATCGTTATAGTATGTATACATCGAATCATATTAATGTTCTTTGTATGTTTCAATGGAATAACAATCGATGGTGCGATTCAGCCAGCATTTCCAATCGTTAGTAACTTCTACAGATAAGGTGACTTCAGAAAATACAGCGTTTTCTCCGATCTACCATCACGAATCAAGAACGACGATTGTAGGTAATAAAATTCACGTAACAATCAACTAGATAGGTAAGTAATAAAAAAAAAAATCTAATCGTTTTGTTTATAAAACTATGTTTGAGAAATGGCTTCCTAAAAACATACTAAAATTTACACCTACCACCAGAGGCGGATTTAGAAATTTTCGTCCAGAGGCTATCGAATATTTGCCTTGCCACCCCCCTACTAGGTGGAAGATGATAGCAATGGCTCAAGCAGTGTTGATTTGGACATCATTTTCTTCAATAAAAAATAAAATTCATTCCTTTCAATCCACTTTCTCAAGTTGAAAAATTACAATTTATTCATGTTTTTAGAATTGATAAAAATTACGTAAGCAAATTGCAATTTTTCAAACTAGTAATGGATTGACAAGACGAAATTTGATTTTTTATCGAAAAAAATTATGTTCAATTTAACATAGTTCAAGCCATTGCTGTCATTTTTACGGTAAAACTGAAAATAACGTAACTCATTTTTTGGGGGGAAGAGGGGACGCTCAAGAACAATCGGTTACCCGGTTCATTTTTAGTACACACCTATTTTTAATACGTAGTAGGTATTTGAAATCTAGACTAGCGAATGAATTTTAGGGATAATTGAGTAGTTAATCGATTCATTAAGCTTGAAAAACTGGCAAAAATTTTCAAATTCTCTAACTCAGTCGCCTTTGATCATTGACACGGTTCAGGCATTTTAAAAAGCGTGCTATATGTGCACTGTGCAGTACTGTAGTAAGTATGCAAATACTCCACGACAGCACTGGACGTTTTAGGGAATTTCAAACGATTTTCAGAGCATTAATCTTACTATTCTACAACCAATCTGGAGATTTACTAACAAAATTTCGAATTTTTTTGGTATTTACTATCATCCTTAATTACTTCACAAAGTCTTTTTTCAAGAATGAGTAGTCCTGTGAATTGAATGTTCGCTCTTACTTACACATACTTCGTAATTAAAAAATGGAAAATACCCGCACACATTCATTTTTATTCCTCTACATTTTTTCATCTCTTTCCACCTCACTAATTGACTGGTTATATGAAAACTGGAGTGAATGGAAGTTTTTTACCTATAAATTGCCATAGAATCGCTAAAAACTGCTCAAAAAAATCACTCACCGGGAAGCGATGTTTTAAATTAGGGAATCCCATTCTCAAACGAAGGAGGTTCGTTCAATATGGAAATCAGACTCGAAGGGTAATGGGAATCTGATTATTGCGATTCCCCCTCTGTGATTTTTATCGCGTCGTTACGCGTAGTCTGAGAGTTAAGAGTTTCGAATTTTAGTACGTTATCAGAAACCCATTTCACTGCATCTATGAGAAGCGGGGGTAGACACTAGATAGTATGTCGCCATCTGGTTGGGACAAGTACATTTTACGTACGCCTACTGTACGTGCTCTAACTACTCGTACATATTTTACTTACAATGTCAAATCCCGCCTTTTGAAAAAGATTGATGCTACGCTGGTTTGTAGAATTTATTTTAGCTACGAAATTTTGAATCTTTAGCGAATCAAAACCTATATGTGAAAAATCTTTCGTTAATAACACTAAAGAAGTACAAAGAAAAAGTTCCCTTTATTTCTTGGGATTATTACACAAACACGTACAAGGTCAATTGGGGTAATCGCGAACAAAGATAATGAACAACAAGCCATTAAATCGATATCAAAATTGATATTGATTCATTAACAAATACCTATATTCAACACATTGAAAATCAGACAGTCATGTGAAAAAATTGAATTCACGTCTTGGTACCAGTTTCAACGAATTCGTTTCCGTATTACGCTAGGACAATTTAAAACAAAAGCGTTTGCAATTACGCGGTTTCGGGAAGCTAGTTGCGAACAAACGTAGGACAATTCAGAACACATCCCCCACTTTAAATAAATTCGTGACACAAACTTCCAAAGTTCTTGGACGCGTTAATCGATTCATTTTCTTGGATCATTTACTTTCAGACAAAGTAAGTAAGATACATACTGTATGTAATTTAAGAGAAACTTCTGATTGAGAATCTAATAATTTGAAAAACATAAGAAAATTCAACTTGACAACAGTCGTCCACACCTAGATTGACCTTGATATTTGCTTTGGATTTTGGCCAAACTGATTGTGATAGTGATAGTAGAATTTTGGCAAAAAGCCTGTTTGAGATAATTTCAACCATTGCAGTGGAAGAATGATTGATTATAAAAAGAGATTTACTAAACGAAACTAATTTGGAAGAAAACGTTGTTATGACTTTTGAGGCTTATAGAAATTAATGAAAATAATTTAGGAAGATCCTTATCGTAGGTTTGACAAAAGAAACGACCTCCTAGACATGGATCCCCCAAAAATGATCTGGATCAAACTTTTTAGGAACATACTACTATGTATTATATCTTATATCCTTGAAGTCAACTACCACAGGTTTGGTTAAAATACAAAGTATAGTTATTTTCCTTTTTCACCCACCTCAATGTCCATCTCATACTTACCATATTTCAAAAGCAAAGTTAAGGCTTCAAATCCTTTTCCTTGTCCCCTTTGCGAGTCTTCGGCAATCATTATACCGCATTCAGCACACAATACGTTTTCCATCGTACTTAAATAAAGATTTGCGTCGCCAATCATGGCTGCTATTTAAATCACGACGTAAAAATTAATTTCATCCTTTCAAAAGAAATATGTATTAGATAAATGGCGTGATTTCAGCCGATGACCAAAAAGGTCATCATCACGACGAACGTAGGAACTTTCATGACTGGGAAATCAATTCATTTCCACGACTAAATCGTGAATTCCCAATAGTAAAAGGCTAGCCCAGACAAAGAAAGCTTCAAACGACTAGACAGTTTCCTGAAGAAATAAAAAAATTTGCGACGCGTAATTACTTCAAGCTACCACATAAGGCAATGAACGACAAACATTCTTTGTCGCAAGGTGGCATCGAACCGACGAAATTAAACGTTAAAACGAGGATTGCATGGAGATTAAAAAAACCTGAACTTGAATCATTAATTTATAGTTATTAGCGCAGCAACGCTATGATGGTTCTCGATGGCCAACCCTACCTCCGCTTTTGACTCAGGGGGATCTATTTCGCGGCCACCGCTGAGTCTACCAGTTCTAATTCAGTTTACATGTCCATCGCTCAGGCTATGTGTGTAAATTTAACATTTTAAGAAACGGGGACAACTGCATTCATTTTTTTAAATATTTTCTTAACTAGATATTTAATGCAATTCTTCAACAGCAGTAAAATGTTTTATTAAATTGATCTCTGGTAGATTGATCCTACCTGAGGAAGTACAAGCTTACTCGAGGTTGAGAAGTAATGCGACTCAAATGGTCCCATTGGATCAACAACACTGAAGTTGTAAGGACGTGGAAACCTCAAAATAAGGTCCGGTAACTTAAATTTTTTGTAGAATTTAGCAGTTTTTTTAATATAATCTTAGACGTATACATGTTTGTCCAATAGACTGATAATCTGTAATTATAATTTTTCCGAGCAGTTACAGGGATTTTAGTGATTATTCTAAGAAAAATTGGTTATGCAACCCAATATACCCATAGTTCCGTCTTAAAGTTGAAAAACTAAAATGTCCTGTCT
>QBDW01005860.1:0-28624 GCA_003261595.1 Maconellicoccus hirsutus | reverse complement strand
GCAACAGTTGTCGTGAAGTTTGCGAACTGTCATATCACGAAAATTCCACCGTAATTCATTAAACGTAACAACGTTACTTTTATCAAGCCGAAACATACGCATCTCAAGTGCAATCCTGAATCAATACGAGAATGCTACGTTTAAAAATCCGAATAAGATCAAGATAGTCGCCCTTATTAATCCTCGTTTATACATTTCCTTTTTTACTAATTAAGTACGCTGTACTTAAACAAATTTCAAACCTTTTATGGGAATTTCAAGATGTTACAATCGAATTATAACTTCAACGAACTAGCAAAAACTACGTAGAGTGAACACTCATTATGCGTTAAGAAGGGTCGTAATTCAATATACTGTACATTTGCATTTTCAGATTAAATCATCCTTGTTATCTTAGATTATAGGAAAAATGTGAATTTTATCCAAATACTTATGTCGCAATAGATACTTTTGATTTCGCGTTGGAATTATGGTAGATAGTTACTAGTTAGATACTAGATAGTGTGTTGAACTATAAGAACAAGTAAATAAGATAAACATAAATAAGCTCACCGTTCAGCTCCGCTTTCGTTCAATCAAAGATTTACCTGATTAAAATAAAGACATTATTAAATAAAACCTAATTAATCCAAAATAAATTTCAACTTCAAAGATCGAAAGAAATTGAAAAAACGGAAAAAGTGAAATTTGACTTTACTTCAAATTATCACCGCAACGTGGCGCTGTGGAATAAAATTTAAATAGGTACCTACCCAATTTTGTTCTCACCGAATATTGCATCTGTGCGTAGGAAGTTGTGTATCTCATCTAAATAATTTTCTGTGATTATAACTCCTGCAATTTTTGCAGACTACATTGTTGACCATTCTGAAAATTACAAATTATTTAATTAAAACGTTGAAAAATTCTAATGAAATTCATTTCAATCGACTCAGTAACGATTGAAAAACAAATAATTCTAAATTCTTCACCACTCATATTGACTGTTCGACAGTGAACGTGTTTCAATCAAGTGACCATTTATCCTGAAATTGATTAATGTTTGAAATGCCGTCCGCTGATCTAAAACTAGAGAATTCTGAATCCTCGCAAATCATTGGACCAAGTAATAATCCGGACAGAAAAGATAACGATGGATGTAAGTACGATAAAAATTCAATACTTTATTCACTCTGGATTCAAATTTTTCGATTTCGCAATCGCATTTCGAAATATTTTTTCTATGCCACATACCTAAATATTTTTCCATAAATCGATTAATTTCCATAATCGCGTTTATTCGCCTGCAGCTTCAAATGAACCTGAACGTAAAAGACGCCGAAGGTCTCGATGGGGTGCAGAAGAAACCGATAAAACTTTTATTCCTGGTATGCCTACAGTCTTGCCTACAAATTTAAGCAAAGAACAAGAAGAAGCTTATGTCTGTAAGTATATGTTCTAATATTCAAATTTCTTATTTTCACACATTTTATCATTTTATGAACAAATATTTCCATTAATTACAGCTTTAGGTTCACTTTAATTGAAATTTTATTCATAAGTTTTATTATTATTGATATAATTTAGATTGGCGTTAATTTTTTTCTCCAATTTTTATTCATTTCTTTAAACGGCGTACATTTTTATTAACGTAAATTTAAACGCCACAAATAGCCTTGAATGTACGTTATTGTATGTATTCTAACTTGAAAATTTTCTAAAATTTACAGAATTTTAAAAAGATTTTTTTTAGGTCAGGATTTTCCGCACTCTGCAATAACCATATTCTATTTATTTACGTTTATTTTCAACTTGTTGTAATACCTAATCTAAAATATTATGGGGTTTGCCCCGTACTAACGAATTTTCTTCCAGTGCAATTACAAATCGAAGAAGTCAGTAGAAAATTACGCACCGGTGATCTTGGTATTCCAGCTAATCCCGAAGAAAGGTGTGATTTAACGCAGTGGTTTGATAATATATTTTTCCTTTTTATTTTTTTTTTCACTTAAAAAGAAGTTTTTTAAAAATTCGTATGCATATTGTATTCTCCCATCGAGGAAATGATGATTTGGTTCTTCTCTTTGTGTTTTTTTTTTTTTTTTTATTAATGCGTGCGTTATGTAAAATACTTCTTTTTATGAACAGTTTATAGGATTAGTGGTAGGTATTACAGAACGGAAATTTATGAGCATGCGTTTACCAGCATTTGTCGAATAATTGTCATTTTTTTGCAATTTTATATGTTGTCTTTTTTTTCAATTGTATACCTTTTCTATGATTTGCATCGATAATTTCATTTTTAAAGCTTATTTCCCCTTTTTTTTCAACTTCGGATGCTTTATAAATTGTTTCAACTATGTTGGAAATGTTTTCAGGATGTTACATCTTATTTTTGTGTTGATTTGTCAATTTTTCATGTTATGTGTAGTTTTATGTGTAATTGTATATTTTTTCTCGACTAATGAATATTTCGATATAATCGATTGATTAATTTTTTATAATTTTTCAACGAACCCTTTAGAATAGCTCGAGAAGAAGACATCTCAACGTGTTAATTTACATGCATACTATAATTTTTTTTTTATTTCTTTTTAATTCTAATAATTTTCATCTCGACGAAGCTCGCGAATAGCTTCGTCGAGTGCTTTTGAAATTGCATAATTATTCGAATGAATTTTACGCAGGTTCCTTTTTTCTTTGTTCTATTTAAATACTTGAACAGATTTATTATGGCATCTATGTTATACAATAAGAATTTAGTTTTAAGATTTCTATGTATGGTTACGGTTATGGTTGTCCATTTTAGATCGCCATCGCCGGAACCGATTTATAGCTTTGATGGGAAACGGCTGAACACGCGCGAGTACCGAACCAGGAAACGCTTGGAAGAGGAAAGGCATCATTTGATAAATCGTATGATTAAAATTAATCCGGAATTTAAACCGCCAGCCGACTATAAGTAAGACAATATCGAAATACGGGGTCAAACTTGTCGAATATTTATTAACAAATATCCCTGTTTTAGACCTCCGATAACCAGAGTGAGCGATAAAGTAATGATACCTCAGGACGTTCATCCGGATATCAATTTTGTTGGCTTATTAATCGGTCCTCGAGGAAATACGTTAAAAGGTAGGGTGTATTCTACTCCTTCGCATTGCACTGTTGATGAGAAAATAGAAAAACTGATTTGATCGTTTTCCAGCTATGGAACACGAAACCGGAGCTAAAATCATAATCCGAGGTAAAGGCTCAGTCAAGGAAGGTAAAGTAGGAAGAAAAGATGGACAACCGTTGCCTGGTGAAAATGAACCTTTGCATGCCTACGTAACCGCCAACAATCCCGAATATGTGAAAAAGGCCGTCGATAAGGTATTTTAAACGAATTCTATACCGGTTAATTTTCCGTCACACTCCTTTTTCTACATTTCTTTCTTATTATTTCTACAGATAAAAGAAATTATTCGTCAGGGCGTTGAAGTGCCCGAAGGTCAAAATGATTTGAGGAGGCAACAATTACGCGAATTGGCTCTGCTGAACGGCACATTAAGGGAAAACGATGGTGTTCGATGTACCAACTGCGGTGCCACAGATCACAAATCTTGGGCGGTAAGTTGAAGATTACCATGAGACGACCTTCACGTATTTGTAAACTATGGCGAAATATTACAGTGTCCTGATAAACCGAACGTGACGATGAACGTGTTATGTACAATTTGCGGAGGCGCTGGTCATTTATCAAAAGATTGCAAACAGAAAAGACCCGGCCAACCAGCTCAAAATGCTTCGCCTCAAGATAAGGCAAAAATTGACGAAGAGGTGATCATCCAATAACCTGATCAAGTAGATTTCGATCGAATTTCCTAATTTTCTTCATCGTATTTACAGTACATGTCACTAATGGCCGAACTCGGAGAAGGACCGCCACCATCGATGAAATCTGAAAACAGCGGCGGCGGTGGATCGGAGAAAAATCGCTCAAGCGGGCACCTGTTCGATAGGCCGATGCAGCCACGTGCAATAGCGGCAGCACCGCCGATGGCGTTACCGACACCGCCGCAGTTGATGTCCACACCCGCTTGGCCAACCGCCGCTAACGCCATACCGAACTGCAACCTACCACCGCCACCTCCGCCGCCCGGTGGCGCTGTTCCGACAATGGCACAAGCGTGGCCCACCATGATCCCCGGTTACCAAGTGCCACCGCCACCATCGCAAACCGGCGCAAGTTCTACGACCGCGTCTACCACTAGTTCGTCGGTTATTCCGCCTCCACCGCCGCCATTAATGCCACCTTGGTCCACAACTGGAGCGATGATGCAGCATATGTGGCCCGCTAGTTATCCGATGAAAACCACTGCCTCGTTGCCGGCGTCTTTGCCGAGTAGTGTTTTGTTGACGCCACCTCCACCGCCTCCGCCTCCGCCGCCGAGTTAAAAACTACACGCTATTTTACAAGGTGTCGTTTCGATGTGTATATACGGCTTCGTCCAGCACTCTTTTTTTTCGAAATACCATTCCGCATATCGATGGTTATTCGTGTTGCGATTGGTCGAGTCGATCGCGTTACTTTAATTATATTTTTGGCGTATTCCTGGAAGTGTTACCTATCCTTGTATTTTTTCATCTTGTCACTTTTATTTTTGCATCGAACGCGTATTCCTTTTGTATAATGGCTCGATACGCCCATTGGTTTACTGTAGAAATAAATCGAACCTTACTGGTTTCTTCAGCTTGGAAATTTTATCAACTTTTACACGCCGCGCGTCGTTTTTCGATGATGCTAACAGGTGCCGTTTCAAACATCGCCTTTTTATCTCCTAAATCCCGAGTAATATTGGTAAGGAATATTCGTTGTGAAATTTAATGTTCACGATAAAATTACATTCGATGTACGGTCGCATTTTATAACGGAAAATTTTCGCTCGCGTTACTATTTATATCATAGTAAATTATTTTCATCATCTTGTAGATATGCAAGTCCCCTCTTTCCCTCGTAATTTGTAAAATAGGATTATGATAGAATGTAATATGTATAGAAAAAATATTATCCAATAAAAAATTCGCATTATTCACCCGACTTGCGGTTTTATTTGCATTTTTTTCAAAGAATACCTAGCAAATCCTTATCATTATTAGCAAAGTAATGAAATTTTCTCAATTAGGTATGATAAAAAGTGAAAAAACTACTAAACGTGGCCGATGAATCATTGTGTTTTTCCTCGAAATATTAATTTGTAAATTGCATACTTGAAAATACGACTGAACGTGAGAATAATTTAGCATTGAAATATGCCACTCGGCGGTTTCTCTTGGCAATGGAAGCGTATACAGCCAAGTCCTGAAACGCTGTTTTAACAATTTTTCAATCATAATCGTTAATTTTTTCCCACAGATTTGTACGAAGATCGTGGAATTTGTGGCCGAAGTTGTTGGCTCGATAGGGTACCGGAATAACGTCAGCGTTTTTCGTAATTTAGATAAGAATTAATTCCTTAATGGTGATGGAGTGTTTTGATGCATGTTATATTTGTCGGCTAATTTTATTTTCAAGAGGGACTTTCCTGTTAGCTTATAAAGCATAGTTTTAATCAATGGGAAATAGAACACCTGAGAACTATAAAAATCCAAAATGGCTAGTTGGTCGATATGATAATAAAATATTACTTATTTTCTTGGAGGTACTTTGGGTGAAATTTACAATATTGACTATTACTAAAGCTATGTAAGTAAATATTTGTATTTATTACTCACCAAACATGGTAAACATCAGCCGAATAGAACAACGATGTCGAGAAAAATCATCCTGAAAATCGTATAACATCATTTGATAAATCAATTACGCTGACATCGGAAAAATTAAAATTAAAATAGAAAAATTGATCACTGATTAGTAATTACCGTATGATAGCTGCAAATCAGTGATAACAGCAACAATAAGGTACTTAGCAGCAGCAAGAACTTGCACGTTATCCTTACTATTTTCTTAGAAAAAATATCACTTAAAGAATCGAAAAATGAATAATTTATTCGACATTTCAACCAATTGTTACTTGAAGTTAATAAGACAAACACAAACAAGAGCATTTTCAGCCTTTAGTCATTTCTAGACTGCTTCTTCATCATTTTAAATCATACAAACTAAAGACTGTTTTAAATTAATCGACAAGTAG
The DNA here is from genome assembly GCA_003261595.1 of Maconellicoccus hirsutus. Taxonomy (NCBI): domain Eukaryota; kingdom Metazoa; phylum Arthropoda; class Insecta; order Hemiptera; family Pseudococcidae; genus Maconellicoccus; species Maconellicoccus hirsutus. The sequence continues at coordinate 22,469 of QBDW01005860.1, read as the reverse complement.
AATTTCTCTACTTTGTTGGTGAAACCAAAGATGTACTTAGCTAGTCAGCTACTTACGTATTAAACGTTTCGTTTACGATGTAAATCTTGAGAAATCTTGGAAATCCTCAAATGTTATTAAAACACAGACAGAACTAAAGAAGTCATTAACCCAGTGGTTATTTCTAAGTCATAAAAACACGAAAACCGACCGCAATGACAACCGCGCAATGAATCATGACACACATTAATCACGGACATAAATTAAAAATTTATAAATAACTACATATAAATCACCGAACAATAAATTTCCAAGAAATTCCCGACTAAACGAACAATTCGTTACTTTGTGAAAACATCTCCCCACCACAAAAACTTACCCCTTGATTGGTCACCAAAGTTGCTCCTTCACCGTCGGTGATAAACATCGGAAAAACCCACAGACGTTCTGATAAAACACAACAAAAACTAATATAAATTCAACGAAGAATAATATTTTAAAAAAGTTCTACAAGATAATCTTAAAAATATTAATCTAAGTACACGAATAATAGCAACAACTGAGATGATAAAACATACATGGTCTGAATCTTAATCTAATAACGTGCATCGAAACATTAAATAAATGCTGTCATTTATTATAAGCCAACCAACTAGAAAAAATACGGTAATTTCGTTTAAAACGCGATAAATTACGTAGTCAATACATTTAACAGGCTTATACGTCCTTTAAAAAAGATAATTAGAATTTTCTATGGTGCTTTGATTTTTTTTCTCTTATTGTTTTCAATACTTGAAAATCAACGGTATCATAAATCATCGCGCATCTTTGGCGGTCAACTTTTCTATTAATTCTTGAAGCGGTGCTAGTTCTCTTCTTTCTATCAAGTTAAATTCCTGCCGATGAAATAATACGACATTATTTGATATAACAACGAATACATTTCGAGATAAGATAACATTACGTACCTGTACGAAGAATATGAAATGCTTGAAGGACGTATTTAAATGCGCTTCCTCGCCGAGCTGTACCACTTCGGTGAAATGTTGATGGTAAATATGAGCGTATACTCTGAATAAACGTTTTAGAATAGTTTTGGCTATCAAGAGGAAATTTTTAGGAAAAGGTACTCCTGTAACATAACCACGTCAAACATTACCGATACGGCTCATCTTCAAGATAATCACGAGAAGTCAACGAGTACCTATTTTAGAAGGAAACAACGTCTCATCGTCTAACTGATCTTGAACCCAAGTCATTAAATAATCTATATACTTTGGCGCGGAACATTTAATTGGTTTTTTCACCGTATGACCATCAGCCCAATGGTATTCGTATTTCGGTCCGGCTGACATAATCGGGCAACTGTCTTCGGTGCAAAACTCTGTTATCGTACCGTATAACATGTTGATTTGGTTGAAGAAATCCACAGCTGAAACATAGGCGGAAAATTACGACTAAGAAAAAACTTGCAGTTTTATACTAATAAGTGATAACACTTACTGTTGACGGCCACCCACTCATTTAAATCCTCTCCTTCAGGTAGCATTACAGCTAAACGTAAATTACCAGAACCCAACGTAGCTGCTGCATGTTTCATCAAGTCATACTGATGGGTCCCTTCGGGAATATTTTTCTTAGGTTTGAAAGTTTTCGAGGAACGACTTCCGCTGTAAAAGATAACATATCGAGGTGTGAACTTCAACGCATCCGTACCAGCAACCGAACCGTTGTTATAGCACGGATGTTGAGGGATTATTCAACGAGAAATACTTACAATAAAAAGCTCATATTCTTCGATTGTTAGAACACACCAAGAAACGATAGATTCAAGAGAATTTATTACGCATTCTATTTCCGATCGTCCATCACATTATTACCAAATTTAACACTAGACAATAACAGCACTGACAAAAATTCACAGTAATTAGATCAAATTTTTCGATTTCATTAGTAATTCTTTAAAGATTGAGAAACTATAAACACGAAATTTTATGAAGTGAAGTATGAAATAAATAAAAAAGTACTTCTCGAGTTTTTACGCTCCCAACTACTGAATCAGCTGGTGCTGGACTACTTTATGACGAAATACGCAGTTTCCGTGATTCTTTCTCCTATGGTCTAATATTCGTGGTAAAAATAACGCATAGTATTTCAAGTTTTTATCGACAGATAATCAATGAAAAATTATGAAATTATTGTTATATTCCTGTATGTGATTATAATTATGGCAAAATTTGTTATAGCTTTGCTTTAACGTGTTATTACAAAATGAAAAATATGTCTGATAAATTTCAAAATACAACGTAATGTACTTTGATGTACTTTGGAATCGAGGTAAAGAACCAACGACGTAATGCAAAAACGTCCAGATTTCAAATAAGAAGTTTCATCTCCATTATAATTAAAATCTTGCGGAGTTTATGTTAATTAGGCTTCGAGTTCTTTCGTGTTGATAGCGTTTCCTTTTAAAAGGCACCGATTGGAATTAATCTCTCGAATCAAACACTTCGCCTTGTGCAATGTTATGAAGAAGTTGTAAAACATTTCTCATTTCCTCTTTGTAGAATCTCTGAACTCTCCATTACGGTCCATTTATTCATCACTACAGCAATAGATCTCAAATATACAACCAACGTAGTCAAGAACTAGGCTGCTAATTGCTGTCAGTTCATTTTACTACTCAGCGAGTCCACTTATCAGGAATTACCCAAAAGTACTCAATGAATTCAACACATATTTCAAAACTTTTAATCATTTATTATAAAAATTAAAACTTACCGTCATTCACATGTGTTAAACACACTGCGATGAAATTTTTTCAACGTCCCCGAGCATTTATGTTACGTTGCGTTTACAACAAGTGAGAGTATACAATAAAAAAAAAGAGGAAAAAGGATTAAAATTACGTACAAAAACAGCACACCTACGAGGAAAAGTCAACCCAGTCAAATGCTCAATTCTGAAAGTTATATCATCATCGAGTGGTAAACGCGTTATATTGTATTTCAACAAAAAAAAAAAAGAAATAAAAAAGCATAACTCGTTTTCCCCTTAATTTTGAAACGATTTCAAAATAGTGTAGCACTAAAACTTAAACTCCTTCTTGGCAAAAATACTTATGAGTTATAACATTTTTTTGGTCTTTTAGAAACGTTTTTTTGTTACAAAAAATAAAAAAACAATAATGAAACGTTTAAAAGCGTTGACCGCCGGGACCAGAGGAAGAACGATATAGCGATGTACCATAAAAACCATCATAGGCTGAATTTGACATAGATCCCGGTCCCGATCCGCCTCCACGTCTAGAAAACAATAACGGTTCTGGTTTCACATCTTCTCCAAAACCTCCCAAACTTCTACTAGATGAACTTCTTCCGCTTAAACTAGATGATTTATTTGGTGGGGTGGCTCTTAGGAATAATTCTATATAACGATTATTCATGTTTTGTTTATCCTGTAATCGTGATGTATATCGATAAGATAAGCACATAAAAGCGGATTACAAATAAGAAATTTGATCCCGTTGAATAAACGTTACACGTACTTTAGCCATAGCTCGATTAGCATCTTCGAATGTTTCAAATTCCACATTCGCTTCACCGGATGGTCTGCCAGTTTTATCATACGTAATTTGTACGTTAATAGGAATCAAAGGTCTGAAAAACTGTGCCAATACATTCATTCTCGTCAATATTCGTCAACAATGGTGTTAATGTATGGTGGGGAACTCACGGTCATGATATCTTGTTCGGTAGCTTTGTACGGTAATCCGCGCATATGAACCATATATCTTTGTTCTTCTTCTTCCCAACCACCTAATCCGGAACCTTTACCATTACCATACATCAAACTACGAACCCTAGCAGCCGGAGGTGGCGAGAGACGATTTTTCATGGCTAACGATGGTATAGAGGCGTCGCGAGGAGGTCCAGGTTTTCGTACATTTCCACCCCATCCTCTGTTTCCACCACCGCCACCACCTTCCCAATCATCATCTTCGGCATATTCCGCTAATAAAAATCATCGGTTTGTATAATCTAATACTAATTACACGATGAAGTAATTGTCTTAAGTATGTCTATTTTTCATTGTTTACCTCTTAAACGAGATAGTGGGGGAGGTGGTGCACCTGCCATTCTATTTGGTCCACCGAACCTATCTCCTCTATCGTATGGCACCGGACGTGGGACCAGTTCAGACATCAATGAGGGAATTTTTGGAACATTCTGAGCCGGCGGTTTAGGTAAGGTGTATCGATATATTTCTATGTACCTAAACGACACGAAAAATTATTTTCTTCTTCAATCCGCAAAAAGAAACCCATCGTAGAAGTTGCCCGATGTGCACGATTATTCATTTCTTCGATAGAAGCTAAATCGCATGCGAGTGAAACAAGAACTACCACTATGTTAAAAATCGACTTATTTTCATCGAACTAATTCGGAAAATTCACTATACTGCCTACGACAAGATAGGATAGGTCTTAGGTACGGCCATTCTTAAATCCTACATCAATCGCACCAATCACCGTAGTCACAAAAACTAACGAATACGAATTCCTTATGGTTGAATGGTTACAACAATACGATGCCAATGAATTATTAATTTTAAAGACAGGATTCGCGTCATTCCACGTACAATGCGACCAATAATTTCATCTTGTTCCTCCTTGGCGCAAGTTATCAAATTAACATTTCCCAAGAGACTTGTAGGGGAGGTTTAGATATGTTTTGAAATGTTACGGGGTTCAAGGGTCATTATACGATACGGCGAAAAACCAATTTTTTGATCGAATTGACATGGAATGACTCGCGATAAAACTAAGATTAACTTGTATAACGTTTCCCAATACGGACAATCGGACGAGAAGCGATCGTCGTACGCGTTCAACACTAGGAAAGTACACGGTAAATAGTTACTCAATAAAAACATTAATTTTTGTCCATCTTTTTTCAACCGTAAATTTAAGAAAAACAAATCAAGTCCGAATCCCAAGGCAAAAATGCCCGGTACCTTACCGCAAACCACCTGCATTAGGTATTTACCCCACCTGTGTCCCATTCTGTCGAGATGTTTCATCGGAGCACTATCTGCCATGTCTTTGTTAAGGAACTGAACGTACGCCCCGATATTGCGCCCGGTTTGACTGCTGATAAAGGATATCCCGTTGGGTACTATCGTCAACTCTGTCCCAATCATGGTAACAAATCACACAAAATGCCCATTACGCCAATACCCAACAATAATAAGTAAAATCAACAAAAATAGCGTAAGATATTCACGCAAAGCTTTCTTTTATCACTCTATTCGAACAAACTACACTTCTCTGGTTCATAGAATCCGTCAAAATGATTCTAGTACTTCGGTACCGAATCACGACTAGATTCTACGACGCGACAAAAACAAACAAAATTTACACATACGCAGTTGCAATAAAATTTTGTGCATTTACTTTCGCTAAAAACGAAATGGGGAAAACCGTTGTTAAAAAATCGCGTTCATGTTACTAGACTGTAATTGTTACCTGGGAAAAAATTCTTTATATCGTCTTCAGTGCAACCGTAAGGTAATCCACGTAACATCACGCAACATTCGTCTTTAGTATTATCCACATTCGAAGTACCCTTAGCAATAAACCGTTCCACTTCATGGCGACTAGTTTTGAATACTGGTTGAAGAATGAATTTTTGGATTTGTTTAAATACCAAAGGAATGAGTAAAAATGAAAATGTAAGTAAAATTTACTTTCGATGTAACGATGGCCCATGTTTTCTTTATCTTTTTTCAGCGCTTTTTCAACGTCTTCCATAGTTTCCAATTCAACAAATGCTTCTCCACTGGGTCTTCCTTCGCGAGACATAGTGATATGCACGCCGTTTTTACCATCTTTGACATTGGCATCATCTACATGACATAAGTTATGAAGTTTCAAAAAACGAAATTACGATTATTTAATATATATTGGTGTAGTCACGATACCTAAAAATTTAATAATATCGTCTACCGTAGCAGACCATGGTAATCCCCGCATTTTCACGATGGGGTCACTGCTATCATCATCTCGAACCATCGCGACGAATATCTAGTCGTGAAATAGCAAGATTATCATCTTCAATTATTTTGCTTCATAATACGTCAACAAACTTACTAAGAAAAATTGTTTAAGAAAAATTGAAGGAAAGCAACATACAGTACACTGAATGATTAATCAAGATAATTCAATGGTTTTCATCTTTGAACGATTAAAAAATCAAAACAAATTACTTACAATTCAAGCTCACTTCAACTTGAAAACAAGACAATTTTAATAAAGCTGTAATGTAATGCTCCAATCAAACAAACTATTGCTACAACTGTTTTTTTATGAAAAATGCTTACATTATTTTACAAAACGGATTAAAATCTTAATAAAATGCTGTAATTCGCGATTATTTTGGTCAAAACTCGAAGTCGAAACGGGAGATTCGTTTGATTTCGTATCAATTCGGTAAAATCACTAGCACAAACCAATTGGAACATTTTTTCGTAAAGTTCGCAGGTGATTAGTCAGGTAGTTGACCAATGATGGACTTATCTCGGCCAAAAATCTTGAGTACAAATACAAACACAGGAGAAAACTAACAGAAACTACTAAGAGGAACCGACCTTGTCGATTATCTTATTGACAATGGCAAATTATTTTCGCCGCTTGACGCTTTGTTTGTAATATTGTAATATGAATTTTTAAAAAATAACTAATTTTAATTATTTTAAATTCTCTTGTTTTGTGTTACGCCGTCAATTTCAGTTATATAACTTTCGTTTTTAACGATTCAATTTAATATATCGACATGGAAAACGGAACTAACGACATTGAAAATGACAACAAACCCATTAACGCTGCAGCGTCCGAAAACAATAACGGTAATAAAGATGGTGAAATTGATATCAAAGGGGAAGGCAATTCTGATGAAGCACAAGATGAATGCATAGTTAAAATGAGAGGATTACCATGGTCTGCCACTGTCGAAGACATATTATCATTCTTGGGTAAGAAGTATTTTCAACTAAATTTTAAGTTCTTGACAGCCGTGTTTCATCACTTCAACAATATTTTCAAATTTAGTAGAGTGCAATGTTAAGGCTGGTAAAGATGGAATACATTTGACAATGTCACCCTTGGGGCGTCCCAGTGGTGAAGCCTATATCGAATTGGAAACACCGGAGGATGCCGCTAAAGCATTGAAAAAAGATAGGCAACATATGGGTCACAGATACATTGAAGGTTATTACAACGCATTTAAATATTTAGTTTCAGTCTAGCTAGTAGCTACCCGATTACAATATATTACATTCTAAATTTCAGTATTTCGTACCACCCGTTCCGAAATGGATTGGGTAGTATCTCGTTGTGGAATGAACATGGAAAATGTCATGGACGAGGGATGCATTCGTATGCGTGGTTTACCGTATGGATGCACAAAAGAGGAAGTAGCCTCCTTTTTTTCCGGTATTACTTTTTTTATTATTGTGGTTCGACTATCCGTTACATTACCTATTTCTAATCATTTCAGCCTTTTTTTATTTCTCAATATGTATTAATTTAATGGGTTTTTGTTGTGTTTTAGTAAATATAGTATGTGTAATTTTTACATTAATGGGTTTTTTATGTGATTGGTTGGTTGGGAATAGGACTGACAATAGTGCCGAATGGAATTACCTTCGCTACAGATTACACTGGGCGTGCGACGGGGGAGGCTTATGTTCAATTTGTTAACAAAGAGAATGTAGAAAAAGCTCTGAAGAAACACATGGAAAAGATAGGACACAGGTGGGGCTGGTTTTGTTGTTGGTTGGAAGGTGGTAGGTTGGGAGGGGGATGAGGCGGGATTATTTTCGCAGTATCCCCCTGCTAAAATTTATGTATATTTTGCTGCAGTTGAATCATTGTTAATTAGGTTTAATCGTAGAATTTCTAAAGGAATGTTTTCTTGAGCTTTTCTTTTTTTTCTGTTATTTTCTGTTTTGGAATCTTAATGCGTGTTTGTATGTAATAATTCTTTAGCTTTTTTAATTCTTTTCATTTAAAAACACAGAACAATGATTCAACACTTTTATTGTAATTATATTGTATTAAGTATGCGATTACAATTTTCCTCAAATTGAGGATTTTTTTTTTTTAAAATCAATACCTATTTTTAATAATATTGCATGCTGAATTAACGTTCGTTTATTTTAAAAGCGTAATTTGTATGATGATGGTTTTGTTAATTCCTTCAGGTATATCGAAATATTTAGGAGTAGTTTAGCTGAAATACATTCCCAAACAGGACCTAAAATGCGTTCATCTTTATCTAATGTTGGACGATCTACACCTTATGATCGCACGGAACGATTTGGGGGACCAAATCGTCTAAGTGGCGGTCCACCTTCAATGTCTCGTTTATCTCGCTTTCGAGGTAAGAGCTATATCCAACCATGGTATATTATTATTGTAACAAACATACTGATTAAATTTTATTCCAAGGCGAAGCGGAATGGGACGAATATGGTGAAGGATATTGGTCTCGCAGTGGTCCTGGTCCAGTGGGGAGAAACAAAGCACCAGCGAGAGGTGCTGCTGGTGGATATGACGATGAAGAATATATGGACGGTCCTAGGCATTTCGTTCACATGAGAGGTCTTCCCTACAGAGCGATCGAAGACGACATTGCTTTGGTATGTTTAAACATCAATGAAACGACTCGTGGTTTTCATTACTTTATCGTTCGCTTGGTTATTAGTTTTTCAGACCGCTGGAACCGGTTGATATCAGAATTTTGTACGACAAAACAGAACGTCCTTCTGGTGAAGCAGTAGTAGAATTTGCAAGCCATGAAGAAGCGGTAGAAGCAATGAGCAAAGTATTTAGAACGAAATACGCATTTATGTGTTATTTATTGTCATTCTAATTTCCTTTCACCGTATTTCATAGGATAAAGAACACATACAGAATCGTTATATCGAACTTTTCCTCGACTCTGTACCTGATTACAAAGGCGATTTTACTCGATCCGGACCCGGCTTACGACCTAATATCCCGCGTTCTAGAGGCGCCCCTTTCAATAGCGGTGGAGGTGGAGGAGACAGAATGCGTGGTTCCGGTTTTGGCAATTCAAATAGAGGCCAAGGTTGATACCTTGACGAAATAGCATCAGCTTTAAGTTGAATATGATAATTCTTTTTTTTTTGTTTTTTGTTGTAGGAACAAAACCGTTCATGTCTAGTGGCGGTGGAGGGTTTAGAAACAATTGGTAAATAATATTCGTACGTAATGAAAAAATATGACGATTTTTTCGGTTCGCATTTTTTAATTTTATATTGTATGTCATTTCGTACGTTATGTTAAAATCCTAAAGAACATGATGTATATATATTCGTAATAAATTATTTGACATTTCTCTACTATTTATTTGTATGTACATAGTGAATACAATCTTATGTGTTATTCTTTTTTGCCATAAACACTTTCTAAGTTAAATTTCTCAATATATTCTTTATCTTGCTCCACCACTTTTTTAAATTTCTCTTCAAATGAAGGTTTCTTCAAACCCAGCTCGGCTCGCATCTTATTGGCTTCTTGAAAAATCAGTTCATCTACAGTATCTAAAGGTTTGTAATACGAATGGACCAGTTGTGAACCACAAGCATAGCCAATGATAGATACGGTCCACATTTTAATATAAGTTGGCCAAGATACACCGAAAGGCATTCTAAAATATTCTTCTTTGTTCCAGTTCAACGATCGTCTTCGCAGCTTTCTTGACTTCTTTATTGATGATAGTATCGTAGAAATTAACGCCACCAACTCTCCATTTGATCATGACCAATTCGCAAGCACTACCAGTTAAGAAACCCACAATGAATAAGGTTGAATAATTGTGTTTTTTCACAAAATTTCCATACCAACTGTTCATGGTATAATCGAAATAATAATTACTGACATTTATACGCCCCTCTGATACGAAAAGCGATCAACACTTGGCTCCGAGAATCGTGATTTTTATCGCGAAATTTCAATTCAAAGATCGTAATTTCAAAAGTTTGTAACTTTCAAAATTGTCAATAACAAATTTCCGAAATTTTCGCAAATTCACAAACCATTATTCAACTTTTTTATGGTGTTTCTTCATTGTTTCTTCGGCCAGAATAAACGGTATCTTACAAATTTAATCACTTGAAAAGCCCAAAAAATTATTCTTTAATCGTGGAAGAAGAATGTTTTACGTCGGTGGCACTGTTGTAGCTTGTATTAGCCAACTTGTCAAAATTTCAATTTAGTTATTGACGTAAATACATTGAGGAGTTGTGATTTTGGTTACTATTCGCCAACTGTGAAAGTTCCACAATACGTTTCTCGCGAGAATTTAAAAAATTGTATGCCATTTTAAACTCGTCAATTCACAATGGTTTCGAAACAACGTATGAGACTCGCAAATGAGAAAGCCAGCAGAAATATTACGATGAGAGGAAATGTACCAAAGTCTTCCGTAAGTAAATTGAATTAATCGCTATGTACCATGTAACTTTTTTTCGTTATCATTTTCACTTAAAATTCTTTTTAATACGTAGAAGAACGGCGAAAATAAGTATCCTGTTCCTCCGTGGTTACTGGGTCTTTTCGTTTTCGTAGTATGCGGATCTGGTAAGAAATATTGACACCTTGACCAACTTTTCTGGCTCATAAAATATTTTCATTTTTTCATTCGTTTCAGCTGTGTTTCAAATAATTCAAAGCATTAGAATGGGCTGGTGAAAATATGTTGATATCTCCAGTGTTCCACCACTTCGTAATACTTCTATTTGTACAAACCGTTCTATTATGTATTTTTGGAAACCAGAAACTTAATCGTTGCTTTTCCCGCATTTATTATATGCCGCTATTTTTTATATTGATGTGTAACGCAGAACCAAATAATTATTGAATTTTTGCATTTTTTAGCTGATTACTTATGTTAATATGTTTTTTTTTGTAATTTTCCGATGCTACAACTTATTGTTGACGGTTTGTTTGTTAATTTTTTGTATATATTCTCAGTTTTTTTTCTCTTTCTGTCTTGAAACTATGTAAATATTATTGTCACTGAAATGTCATTCCATTTTGAAAAATATGAATTGTTTTTGAAAATGTGCAATGATTTTTCATTTCTACGTAATTTTTGTATCATGTTAATAGGCGAAATGTGATATCGTTTGGAAATAAAAATGCGACGTCAGCATCCAACAGGAATTAGATTCATCAGTATTAATTAGAATCTCCAAGAAAAATTAAAAAATTACGAAAAAAGAAAATTCTAGACTTGAATTTAGATTGGTTTAATTGTAATCAGTGTTGCCATTTTTCGGAAATATAATGTATCGATTACAAAATCTCGATTCTGATGGAACTGATAACAAAAAAAAAGAAAGTAAGAAAAGGAAAATAAATATTATCTACTCGTACACCGAAACGAATAGTGATGAAGTATTGAATATTAACTCTCTTTCTATTACATCTGACATAAATAATATTCGTTTCGCGATGGAGGGATTAAACAGATGAGCGAAAATTTCCGGAGAATGCTGAGATCATATGCAGGTAATATATTTTATCACTTTTTTCTGTTTACGTAAAGCACCTTAATGCTCAACTAAAATATGGTATTTTACAAGAAATATCTTTACTTTTCATAGTGCTACTTCACAGAGACGTTTTTATTTTACTACAAATCGTTCTATTGAAATGACTGAGGTCAGGATCGTAACATGTTGTAATAGTCGAATTTGTCATTGTAGATAATAAATTGATCATTGAAGCCACTTCCAGGTAACAAATAGTACATAATGGCTATCTGTAGTAAATTGCTATCGCCTCGTGGTACGACATGTCAAGAATTTGTGCATCCATGGACATCTTCGTGTTACACCGCAAGCGCCGGATTGTTATTACACGCTCTACAATCTTCCTTTCGTCTATATGTGACCGTTTACGCTGTAAGTTTAATTTACTGATAAACACGAACTTTGTACTCTGATACGTACATCTTTACACCCAAAACAATTGCTGCTTTGTTGCGTGTGTATTTCCGTGCAATAGCGTGTTGCATTCGCTCAACGAAGAGAAACTTACACGTTGAACCCGTATTCTCCATGTTCTAAATTTCAAGTGTAAATTGTCGAACAAAAAATGGTACTTTGTTGTCGTTCCATTTCGACTATTGCATTATTTCTTATTCTATTTTACAGCTGGCTCTATTGATGAAAGGACGTAAACCATCGAAAAAAGACTTCAAACGAACGTTTTACGGAATATTGCAATCGACCGCTTTTATAGGCTGTCATGCCGTGGGTTTTTCTCTGTGCTCGTGTTTCATGAGGTACATTTCTTTCGAAACGATATAGGATAAAAATGGAATAAATTTTATTAACGTATTCGTACGTTTCAAGGCATGTTCTAGGATATTATAACTTCTTCACGTTCGCTTTTCTACCAACCTTCGTATCAAGCTGGTTCGCCATCCTTGTTGAAAGACCATCTAGGCGATCACTGCTCAGTTTATACGTTACCAATATCGTACGTATTATGTAGGCTACGATAATTAATGAAACCTTATGCAAATCGTATGCCTCGCAATTGGATGAAATATGCTAATGCAACGGCATGCTATAATAATTAATTTGACGTAGCGATGCCATGTTAATATACGTGCTCGTCCTGATTAATCACTTTTATGCGACTTAATTCTAATTAATATGGCAACTTATGATGAACGTACGAATGAAATTTTCATGCGTTCGTTGTATTTTACATTTTATAATTTTTTTCATATAAACTATTTAACTGTCTCACACGCAGGCATCAGAAACGCTTTATTATATGTTGGTTTGGAGAGAGGTACTCAAACCTATACCATTTGCTGACGTACTCATATTTACATCTTCCATATCATGTCTTCTGTACTTATATCGAAATCAACATAAATCAGCCGATTCTATTTACTCGTTGATGAAGTAATTACATGTGAAAATCTTTACATCATGTTACTTCGTCGATTGAACTATACTCATGTTTTGTATAAATCTTCAGATTTATTGTAGGTCCTTACGAACAATTAGGATATACTCCCGCTTCACCAGAATCCGAATCGCAAGTTCAGCAATTTTCTACTATAAAATCAAAACACGCCACCGTAACAAAAACCACGTCTCCGTGCCGAAATAAACGCTCATCCAGTACTTTATATTCGGCCATGTTATTATTTTGTCAGTGTATCAAAGAATTTAAAAATTACATGAAAACAGTTACCAAATGTCAGTATTGTGCTCATCCGTACGGCTGTGTTCATTATTGGCTTCAAGTATGAAAATTTTGCTCACCAAAAGGTATAACCGCAAGAATAATTTCTATTACGTATTTTCTGTCTCTAGGGAGGTACCAAAGTATTCGCTATCGGATACGGATTACAACTTAGTTTACGTATTTTGATGCAGATGAAGAAAATAGCCCGAAGACCTGTCTTACTTTTCAGGGCTTTGAAAAGTTACGATACGTTTAGTTTGGGCATATTTCTAGGAGGATTTTCGTTTTTATACAGAGTACGATTTCACTGATCCTCGTCAATTTTCTATTCTCAAACTAGCGAATAATGATAGTTTTGTTTTATAGTTCATATCATGCATGTTAAGACGATCGTTACGCAGAGATACGCAAGCGATAGCAATCCCGGCTGCGTTCGTGGCCGGATTTACGTTCTGTTTTTATCGTAGTAATACGATAGCTCTTTACGTTATGTGGAAATCATTACAGGTTCGTAAAAAATTGCATTTTATCGACATTCGACAAGTTAACAAAAATGCTTAATCTTATAACAGATTCTTTACTTGGTCGGACGAGATAATAAAATCGTACCGGAAGTTCCTCATGCTAGTATATTTTTCCACTGCTTATCTACCGCCATTTTATTCCAAGCTGCGATATTTGAACCCCAAAATTTACGCTCGTCGTATTGGAACTTTTTGCATAATATGTCCGGTGGAAGGTAAGAAATCTCGACCTACCTATACACGTGTTAAATTCAATTAATATTTTACCCTCGTTTATGTTTATCCGCAGAATCGGCGATATGGATCGAAAATGTTTGGAAGTATATGGATTAGAATCTAATAAAATGGTGGAAATGATAAAAAATAGGCATAGGCGAAATTGAGTGATAGAAAAAAAAGGTAGAACATTTATGTATTCGTATCAACAATTAAATCGGGGTAGGTATCATCAGAGGTGAATGTCAACGGGAAAATATTTTTATTCATCTTTTTATATTTTTCATTATTTTTTGTTAAAATTTTCATTATCGATTGTTTATTCTTGTCGTTGTGATCATTGTGTATAATGTGTGAGGGTATTTATAATCAAAATATAAATTTGTATATTATATCAACTACTAAAGATATCAATTATTTTAACACCAACCTGTTAAAATTCGTATAATTTCAGCCATGGTTTGACGTCTTGTTGACCAGGGATGATACCGATCGGAGTCGTACTCCAAATTGATTTATCTAGAAAATGATTCCAGAGTTAATTCTTTATACATACAAATTCGTTATAAATGAAGAAATCTTTCTTGATCTAATTTTTTCAGTGATTCAGTTTAATCCATTAATCTGTGTATCTCACGAACGTTAGTAACTATTTACCTGAGGATTGTTTATCTTCTACATGGTCAGTTATCATTTTAGCGTCATCTACAGATTCGTTAACGTCAGAAATATCGATCATTTTCTCACGTAAATCTTCCAGAATCGGCGATGATGAATCATCCAACGTACAATCTTCAGTCACATTACCATTATAGATATCAATTAATTCTAATATGGTTTCCATATTTGCAGCCGTGCAAACAGAATGTTGAAGAGCCATTAAACTACAAAAAGTTAATATTGAATTGAAAAATCGGATTAAGAATTCGAACGCAAATTAACCTACCTTCTTAAATAAATTAAAACAAAATCGTTGGGCTGAGATAAAGCGAGCTTCGTCAAAGATGTGATTTCTTCATTAGAAAGTTGATCCGGCTTGAGATCAAATTTATAATCGACGTTCTGGAACTTTGCTTTTGGATTTCTTGATTTATAAATTATGTTGAAAATCTCGTTCAAGCATAGTGCGGCATTTTTTCTACGAAAGTTCGGCTCGATTTCATCGACAGTAATTTGAATCAATCCGCGAACGAAATAATCACATTTACTGGACTCGCAAACAACCTTCAATAATTCGGTACATTTGCTATGAGGGATCCCACTCACATCGCTATTCCCACGCATTATTTCAGGCAACAATTTATCTTCATTTAGTAATTTATCGATTAAAATTTCAGCTGTAGTACTATTCTGGCTGACGATGTCTTCGGCAAATTTACGCATGATACTACTTCCAGTTTTATGCAAAAGCCAATTATCAAGAAAATTAGGATGCTCCTCTTGGGATTTGACAAAACAGCGATAAATTTGAGCTTGATCTTCAACAAGGATTTGAGAAACAGTTTTGAAACCGCTACATAGATACTTTTTCGTTATCAAATACGCGCTTAAAACATTTTCCAAGTGACTTAATATACGTTCATCCGGATTACGAATATCTTCGAAAAAACCATTAGCCCAGTATTCATCCTACGAAGGCAGATGAAATTAAAACCAAACAAAATCATGATCCATCGACAAGATTTACTTACATACAACCATTTTAAACAAATATCCACAGCTTCGCGTAGTAGTGGTAAACTTGGAGACGTAGCACTATGGGCAGCTTGATGGCGTAAATCTACAATCCATGTCGGTAAACCTAAACTTTTGATTATATCTCTCAGGTTGGAATTTTGGCGACCATCGTACCACCAATCACCAACAAAATTCACAAATCTGCGGAGTATTTAATAGAACATTAAGTGTACTACTACAAATTTAACACCCGAATCGAAAAATTGTATAATGTGATTACTTCGTCAATGCCATTGAATATAACAGCTCCAAATTCAAACGATTAATCAATCGTGTATCATTTTCGTTTTGATGTGTGTCTTGTAATTTAGTTTCCATCAAAATCAACGTACTTTCAACACCAACATGTAACTTGGGACATCTGCAAGTCGTGAAGTAACTAATAATAACACTGTTATTAATAAGACGATGAAGATTATTTGATAGCGTACCTTGTTTTCCATACGTTCAAATGCTCGATCGCCTTTTTTCTCATTTCTACATCTTCTCCGAAAAGATTATCTCGGCAAAATTCCCATTCTTCTCTGAAATTCATTAAAAATGCTCAGTCTTAAGATCACCGAGTTTGTTGATAAGAGTTATTTTCATGTATTACTTGCAGAACCATGGAACAATTTCGGCATCGAGACTAACCATCTTGCAAGGAATGAAATTTCTCACAGTAATGATTTCTGATCGATGAAAAATCCCAATTTAATCGAAGAAAAATTAAAAATCTGTAAATCATTCCGGGTTTAAAAATATTTGAAATTCGAACGCACGTTTTGATAAGAAAACAATCCTTGCGCATGCGTCAAAACGGAATAACACATTTCGTGGATGGCTGTCACGACGTTTTAGGCCAACTTTTTTCGTGAAATTTGTTAGCCTGAAACGTCGCGCACCATTCATACCCTGCACCAACTTGATTTTCCTCCTGCCCTGAAAATTCACGATTTCACGTGCAGTCGTCTAATGTTACAAACGAAGCAGTTTTTTAAAAATACGGAGCAATTGTGTTATCATTCCGTTGATTATTTTTATTCATTTCGTATCATTTTAAATTTAATTTTAGCGAATTAATCCTCACTATGACTACTTTAAGGCCATTTACCTGCGATGATCTCCTGAAATATAACAACGTGTAAGTTCGTTTCTCTTATTTTTGCTTACATTTTGCGAAAAAGTAATCATGATAATTTGATATTCGCAGAAATCTGGATCCCTTGACGGAGACTGTATCCTTTTTATTATATCTCATATTAATTGAAATTTCACATGAGTATACTGACAAGACAATTCCTCAACACATGTTTAGTATGGTATAAATTTTTACATGCAATATTTGGCACGATGGCCGGAATATTTTCAGGTAGCTGAAGCTCCAAATGGTGAAATCATGGGTTACAGTAAATATCTCGTGTAGCTTTACTCTCGTTCCATAACAATATGCACAATGCAGTTTTTTTTCTAGTAATGGGTAAAGCCGAAGGCCACGGAACAAATTGGCACGGTCATGTAACTGCATTAACAGTAGCTCCTTGCTACAGACGCTTAGGAGTAGCTGCTTTACTTATGAATTGGCTCGAAGATGTATCCGAAAAGTAATCATTCATCTGTAGTGTTACTTTTGTTCCATAATTCATGTTAATATATCACGTACTCGTTTCATTTTACAGAAAATACGCATATTTTGTTGATTTATTTGTACGTGTTAGTAATAAAGTAGCCATTTCAATGTATCAAGCGATGGGATACATCGTCTATCGAACTGTATTGGAATACTATTCGGGTAATCCGGACGAAGACGCTTATGGTAAAGAATCTTCTAATTCAAGTACAACGTGTGCCATAATCATTTCATGTTTTTTTGACGTTTTCGTACACAGACATGAGAAAAGCATTATCAAGAGATGTAGACAAAGAATCAATAATACCTTTAGATCATCCTGTACGACCTGAAGAAGTTGAATGATCGTTTCTAGAAAAATTTGGTGATTTCTGAAGAGCAATTAAATGAAGGTTTGAAGATGTACTGAAAATATGAAGTATTGCGATTGTATTTAACAAATTCGTTAAAATAAGGTTTTATAAATTCAAGTATTTCTACTCCATTGTTTTGTTTATTACATGATTCAAAAAAGTGGAGAATTTACTGGTCATTATGGTAAAATTCACAACAATTTATAATGATACGAAGATGTGACTCATTTTTATACCTGCTACTTGGTAGATTTTTGATTGTTTATGTCGCGGTATAACATTCTTCTCATAAAATTTCCAGTCAATGGTTTATTTTATTGTATTCTGAATATCTCTTCTAACGATGTTCTCTTTTCAAAGCATTATAATTCATCCAAACAGACAGCGCTGAAAATAGAAAAGCAAATTACATGATTAGTGACGAACTAATGATAATAATTTAAGTATAAATCGACAAGGCTGCTTGAAAGCCTGAAGTCGATTTAGAATATTAATTTTTTAGAAAATGAAAATTATATGAAATAATTTCAAAAACAAAATGCTTACTTTCGTAACTATTAAATCAGCAAAGTTAATGTATGAATGCAGAGTTAAATGATGGAAGAGATTAGAGCCCCGACTTGAAATACCATAAGAAATCATGATCGTACTCCACTACACGCGAAAAGTCTTCAAAATTCACTTGCTGCAAGAATCCTGGTGAAAAATTGTTACCACAAGCATGATTAATTATGTCGATACCGAAGAAAACATTAAAACCCAACAACACGAATTATAAAACACAAGAATACTAATAATTAAAATCTACAACGCCTAGAAAGTAGCCCTATCTAAAAAAGTCTAGCCGCGAAACAGATGATGAAAGTTCCTTTGGACTGATTCTACTTCTCAAGAAAGTAAATTCCGATGCATCGGCAAAACGCAATTTAAAGAAACAATGTCACTGTCAATTAATTGGCCTACACACGTTATCGAGACGCGGTCGATATTAATATGCAAAAGGCTCGATCGTCGGCTGGAATTCATAAGCACCACCTCAACCAGTGTCCGTTAACCGTTGACCATATCGTCGAAAGTGTCGAATATCCCAAGCTTCAGGTGGGGATACTTTTCTATTACCATTTATATATCGATTTGGCAACGATAATCTGTTCATTTTCATCGGTTTGGCGAGATCGCCAGCGTACCCCAACGTCTTCAAAGTGTATACGTATTTTTTAAATACTAAAATTAATTAATTAAAAATGGTGCGTTTATCGTTGGCGATATTTTGCGTTTTCGTGGTAACAGTCAATGCTCAATCATCCGATGTAAGTAAAAATTATTTTTAATAAAATTCGCGAATTTATCGTCACTTATTGCTTCAAAAGGAAAATGCTCGCGCTGCCGATGCAAGTTCATACACCGCTGCCGACCTTCTTCAAAATATTTACCAAGAATGTCTACAAGAAGGATCGTTTTCTTGCGTCAAACCAAAAGTCCTAGCGTTCCTAAGCACATCAATGGCAAAAGATAAAATCAGACTTACGCGAGATTTGAGCATTGTCAGCAGCGACTCTACCCCCACCGCGTCGTCTTCCATTCTCAACGAAGTAAGTACAAAATTCCGCCAAAATTCACCTAAACATAAAATCTACATTAAACAATTCTCCGTAGGTTACTAAAGTATCCGAATTGGATGGCGAAAAGAAGGAAACTCTGCGATTAATGGCATTAGATAAATTAGACGAATTCCTGCACAATCACGAATTACGTATCAGAATACCGAAAGAAATCGCCAACGGAGAGTTACCATCTTTGGTGCCACAAATTCTTACCAAAAATTTACCACAAGAAATCAAGATACCTTTAGCCGGCGAAGAACAATCCACCGGAAGAAGTAAGTACATGAATTTTCACTTTTGACCAGTTCCAATACATGTTTTCCATTTGATCCAGGTAAAAAATTCTTGAAACGTGTCGTCATGCCGTTTTTAATCGGGCTGAAATTCAAATCGACCACATTAATACCTCTGGCTTTCGCATTGATCGCGCTCAAGACGTGGAAAGCGTTGACGTTGGCTTTACTATCGGTCGTCCTATCCGGCGCGATGGTTATTTTCAAATTCTCCAAGCCTAAAGTTAATTACGAAGTAATTCATTATCCGCAACCAGTTCCTGTCTTTGATCCGCATCATCCTCATGAATACGCTCATCATATACACGACTACGCTCATGCTCATGCGCACGCACATGCACGTCAAATCGACGCTCAAAATATGGCCTATAATGCTCAGTTATAATTGTTTTTGTATTGTTTTTTTATTCTTATTAATTTATTATGCATGTACAAAGTGTGAAAAAAAAATGCAAAAAAATATAATTCTAATTTAATTCAATTTATTTGTAATTTTTCTTCGTCATCGTAACTGAATCAATTATGTATTATCAAGTTCTACAAAACAACGAGTAATTATTTGTCAAACAGAGAAATATCTATTTCGTATACAAAAACATTAGATGTACTTTTACATCGGCGTCATTTTGTTATAACAAAACAATACTCGAGGAACTTTAATAACCTATTAGTGAAATTTTTTGGCACGCATCTAAAATTTATTTCTCTCAACTTTTACTTTCAATCAGCCAAGAGTTCGTTTCAAGATTGAGTAATTAATGTATTCATTTTCGATATCAAAAAAAAAGGACAACGATTGAAAAAGCTACTGAATCCAATAAAAAATAAATACAACATGCAAAGTTAAAATGGTATCGTGATCATCTAAAGATAAACAGGGCTTCAGATACACCTACATTTCTAAATTTAATCTCGACCAATATCCTGACTCATATTGCTTTGATAATCGTGACCAGCATGATAAATAATATTTTCCAAACATAGGAGTAACGAAGTAGGATTATAGGACGTAATACAAATTATCGGGTGTTAATCAGAAATCGAAGAGACATTTGAGTTCACAAGAATTCCTGCAGTTGTGCATTTCCTCCATTAACGCATCGACCTTGTCGAGTTCAGAAGGGTGCGGCTAGACTAGCAACAGTATAGAAACTTCATTTTTTTTAATGGATCTCTCCTATGCCACAAAAATCTCAGAAGTCAATGAGATAATTTTAATAATTAAATTTTTCAAGTATTTCTGAATTTTTGAAATTTTGAAATACCTTGTAATTTTCATACTGCATTGCTGTTATTTTAATAAAACTGCTCGATGGAATTTATAAATTATTTTGAAAAAAAACGGGTATTTTAAATATAAAAAAATTATTAAATTAAAAATAGATCATTTTGATTGAATTTAAAAATGTATCGTTTTGAAAATATATCATTACACAATTTAATTTTCCTACATTTGTGTTGATATGGTGAAAAAATTGGTGTTAACAATTGAAATATTTTAAAATATTTAAAAATTGAATTTTTTAAGTCCATTAAAATTAATTTTTGGAATTCATTAAAAAAATATATAAAGATTACGTACTTATTTCAATCACATTAATGATACGAAAATGTCATGGAAAAGTATAAAAATAAATAAATATTGGTAGAATTTCGAAAAATTGTACATTTTTTGTAATTTTAAGCATAAAATAACATCAAAGCAATTTTTCAACAATTTCTTACCCGAAAATTTAACAACACTGATCAAATTTTTTCATAATATGTCCTCCCATTTCAACACATAGGCCTACAAAAGGTTCAGTTCTGTCAACAAATCAATAATTTCGAAAAATTTTTATTTTTTGCGGTCCTTTTTTGTAATTTTAAAAATAACAAATATAAAATATCCAACAACATTTTTTCAACTTTTTTTTTCTGAAAATTTTGCGACACTGAATTTTTTTCTGTTTTTATTCATCGGGAACTCGGGGTTCACCAAGTACGTACCCGAATTCCGTTTCAATAGCTTCAATCTCCCCTTCTCTCTTTTATTCTACTGCCTTCCTTATTTAAACAATTAGGTTTTCTTTATTACTTACGACATACGAAAAAGGTTCGATTCTGTCAACAAATTTTGTAATTTTCAAGAGCATAAAAATTAATAATTCTGGACAATTTAGAAAAATTTGGAATTTTTTGACCCCTTTTTGCAATTATAAATACAACAAATATAATATCTGAGCAATTTTTCAACTTTTTTTCCTGAGATTTTTGCAACACTGATTAAATTTTTCTTTATTATTCAGTAGTCGAGATTCATCAAGTGGAAAAATTTTGTTTCAAGAGCTTCAATCCTCCCCCCCCCTTCACTACACGCAAAAAAGGTCTCATTCTATTCATATTTTCTAAAGCACAATCGCAAGAATATAACGGAACATGATTTTGATGACAAAAAACGTCTTCA
Organism: Maconellicoccus hirsutus; assembly: GCA_003261595.1. Taxonomy (NCBI): domain Eukaryota; kingdom Metazoa; phylum Arthropoda; class Insecta; order Hemiptera; family Pseudococcidae; genus Maconellicoccus; species Maconellicoccus hirsutus. The sequence continues at coordinate 408 of QBDW01005860.1, read as the reverse complement.
AACTTTTTTTAATTTACAAATTTATTATCGAAGAGTTTCCTCACAAGTTTAGAAATTGTGCTATAAAAAGACGCAAAAAAACACCTCAACTTGCAAGGGAATCCCTATAAGAGGCCAGGTTGGATTTGAACGAATTGGATTTTTGGAAAGAGCATGTCAAAAAGCTTCCAAAACCAACATTTTAGCTGTCCAAGTTCACTTCTCGATTTTTGGTGAAGTTTTGTAAATTGAAAATTAACAAATTTCTATTGAAAATAGGCTAACAAGGGAACTACTTGAGGTGTCCGGCTCGGATTTGAACGGGAGTTGGATTTTTGAAAAGAGCATGTCAAAAAACTCCCAAAACCAAAATTTTAACTGCCCAAGTTAACTTTTCGATTTTTGGCGAATTTTTGAAATTTGAAAATT
>QBDW01005859.1:0-45131 GCA_003261595.1 Maconellicoccus hirsutus | reverse complement strand
AAAGAGCATGTCAAAAAACTCCAAAACCAAAATTTTAGCTGCCCAAGTTGACTTTTCGATTTTTGACGAATTTTTGAAATTTGAAAATTACAAGATTTCAATTTAAAATAAAAAATTAAAAAAAAAAAACGAAAAGTAATTTTAAATCACGCAAGAAATGTTTCCCTCCTAATTCGAACCCGCTGAATCCGAACATCGCATCGGCGAGCCGTTCTGGAGCCTCCAGCGCGATTTTCATTTTCCTCCAAGAATTCAAAATGCTGCAGAATTCGTCCATTTGCGAAACTTTCTACCCGTCATGAAACAAAAATATTTTTAACCGCGTATATCTCCGCCCCTGCCCCTTCCATTTAAGAAGTCAGCAAACATGCATACGTGAATCTGGTATGAGTTGACTATATCGCTAGTGAGAGGGCGCTAACTGGTAGTAAGACACCCTGTATCTATCTGAATATATTTTCGATAATTGCGGTAAACGTTTTTATCAATTTTAACTTTTTTTTACGGATGTGAATTATATTTAATTCGATATCTGTAACGCTGTGACGATGGGATGACAAAAAATGGTAAAATTTGACGTAATTATACAGGCGAACTTGCTTTTCAGATTTTCTTCTGAAAATGGTCGAACCGTTTCAAAAGTTTACTTCGAAGTTTAGCAACCATTGATGAAGAAGGTCGTTGGGATTCATGGCACGTACGACGATTTATCTCGAATATTATTTTCAATTCGTCCGAATGGCTCGTTCGTATATTTCTAGCGAAGGTTTCACCGATTGGCCTAGCTACGATTTTTCGGGCGAAAAGCGAACGAGAGAAAAAAGGTATTCGATTTGTAAAATAGAACAGCTTTTATATCGCATCGAAAAGCCAAAACCGTTACCATTTGTTAATAGCGTGATCGGTGTAGTTTTTATTTTTTTTTTTCACGTAGCGCTTTTTTTTTCACGTGTTGTTGTTGCTGCTCTCGCTCTCTATTCGGATATCGTTTTTGGCTCGGGAAAAAAATCTGCCGGTCGTAAAACAGGTTTATTGTTTAATCTACGAATCCTTGGGGGACGCGTGTACGAAAGTACGAGTATATATGGGTAAAGTTTCTATATGTGTAACTGTTGCTCGTGGGGTTATTAATCGTTTTACGACGTTTGAATTGATTAACGAGCTCTATATCGAAGGCAACAATGGTTACGTCGAATAAAAGACTCGTGTTTCGCGATATCATTATTTTCGGCGAAACCTTCTCCGTCGGGTATACTCGTAGGTACTTGTACAAAAGGTGTATCGTGTCCGTCCGGCTATGTGTCGAACGTGTGCGTAATCGTAAAACACTAGTTGCTAGAAAAGAAGCAAAAAAATCAAGAGGGAAAGAAGTTACCGAAGTTGATTAGGGAGAAAAGGGAACTTTAAAAGATGAACAGCTCAAGATCGGTGTGCGGATGATTTGGACAGCGCGTCTTGAAACGAATATTTTTTAGGGTTCGTTGGTCGAATACGTGGCACACACGTACAGGGTGTGCCGCTGAGGGATGTTTTTAGCCATTTTAATTCGATGCGAGGACGTAAACGAGCGGCCGAGGAGCGGCGACGGTGGCGCAGCGTAACGCGGATCGTTACCTATAATTTAATTTATCGATACGGAATATAATATTTTAAAGTTGGCGAAACTGCTACGTTAATGAAAGTAACTTTGAAAACACCATCATTAAAATATCTTCGAACCATTAACTTGAAACGCATTAAATCAAAGAGGCAACCCTTTGATTTTATATTAATCAGGTTGGCTTTGCATTCGCACTTGGCCGTTATCTACCATCGCTTTTCTTCTCGTTTTCGTATAAAGTGCAAATTCTTCCGCAATATGATAGGTGAAGTTTTCTATTGTATCGTCTTCCCCACGTCTCGCGTCCTTCGATTCGCCTTTACCGCGTTCTCCTACGGTGTGTTATTGCTTTCTTGAACAAACTATCGCCCAGGTTTGATTTGGCGAAGAGTGAAATCGCGGCGGTGTTTACATTAGTTGAAATTATACACGTTGCGATGGACGAAGAGAAAGACGAGAGTGGAGCGAATAAAAGGGCGAGAAATACTGGGACGATCGAAGAACGCGGAAAGACAGATGAACGAGAAATGCCGGAGAGAAACGTTCAATAAGAATAAGGGTTTTCTTTGTGCGATTACTTTTTTTTCATTGTTTTGAAAAATATTCGCGAAGAAAGAAAATCGAGGCTGTGGAGCGGCAGGAGGAAATTTTAATTGTACTTTTCCGGCTAATTTTTTTTTCCGCCAGTTTCGCCGTGACCAAACGATCGCTACGCTTTTATTATTCCGGTGCATCGTTTGGATTGGGAGAAATTATGAATTATTCACGGCGTTCGATCGGCGAACGGTCCAATTGGCACGTTTAGAAAAGGTCGTCGTAATCGTCGAGTAATGAAAAATATGAAAATAAAGGTTTTTTTTTCGCTTTATGCGACGCTCTGCGTGTTCGCTCGACGTATGAACGCCGTCGAAGAGAGATCAGCCTGCAAATTAGGGCATTCGTCCAAAAATGTATTCGCCACGTGTGTCGGTATGAAAAAGTCATTTCGCGAGGCGGCGACCTAGGCGAATCGTCGATAATGGAAGCGTTTTCTGCGTTAACGTGTATTAAAAGCAGATGAGGGTTGTACTTTTTTTTTTAATTTTTAAACCAGGCGTGTTGGTCGCCCTATTTTTATAACGGGTATGCTGCAACTTGCCTATTTTTTGGTCGACTTTTTTTTTCGCGTATATTTCGTATACGTTGAGTAATAACTTATCGCGTCGACGAGGTGTATTTAGCGATGGTTTTTTTTTTCTCTAGACGGCCTTTGAAAGTATTCGACGCACTTGTGGCGTCATCGGAGCGTGAAAAAAATTCAAGAATAACCGAATGGTTTCGCTTTGAAGAGCATTAGCGCCTTTTGTAACGTGGCAGAGTTATGCGAAAATAATTATACGATTTTCGAGATTAATTTTAGTCCCCCTTTTTCAGTATAGCGTCGTCGCTAAAGGGTTGCAACTTTCTTAATACTTTCGTTCTCGAGGAAGCTTTCCCTCGGATGGGGTGTTCGTGTATTAAGAACGTTTGCAAGAAGTTGGGTCGATGAACTGTATGTGATCGAGGAATGTCGTATGTTTTTCACGATTCGAATAGGTAAATTTAATACGCTCGTGGTTGAATGGTTTTCTTCTGAAGCATTGAGATTTCATTCGAATTGATGCGCATTTACGAAATTTGCGTTACGCGAAGATTTAGTCGTCGAATAAAGACGTACAAAAAACTAGATTATATTATTACTTATTTCTCGATACGTGCCACTTCTTTACGGCAGCAGACTAGAAGCAGTAATGAAGTTGGAATTCGGATATTTACAATTGTTACTACGAGTATTTTTAGAGAATAGAAATGGTGGTGGTAAAGTGTTAGTTGAATTCGAGCTAGCCGAAGGAGGAAACGTGAAAATGATACCGCTGTCGATGTCGAAAGCTCGGCCATATATTGCGGAAGCAATTACAAGACGCGAAGACGACGCGGCAACGCGACTTGAGAGAAAGTTGTGTATGAAATATTTCGAAACGGTCGTCAAGTTGGCGGAAAGTTGAGCACTTAGGATTGGCTATATGTGTAATATCATAGTCGTGCCACGTTGAAAGGATCAAATCTTGGCGAAAAGTTTATCGGCGTAACTTTGGCGATTTTTCTTCGTTCGCACGAGGCGAAGTAGCCGTCGCGAAATTAAAGCCGGCTGCTGCGGCTATACGTATCGATATGCCGAAGGTGGTGGACGACGCGACGGCGTAGCCGGACCTGGCGAAACGTTTTACGAGCATAGAAGAAATGCATCATTGGCGTCGAGCAGAATTAATGAGACACCGAGCACGGCGGCGGTACGTGTCGCTCGGGCGCGTATGCACGCCGTCGTCTTGCCGGCAATTTTACATCGAATACTCGCCCTCGTCGCAGGGATATAACGTAAACTTTTCGGGATACTTTTCGAAAGAAAGTTGCCCCGAAAAGGACTTTCTCTCTTCTCGGGCGCAAAGTGGAAAAGTTCTTTAAACTCTTTAAGTCTTTTCTAAAAGCAACATTCAGCTCAACATAACGCTAGTTAATTATTCAACAAACAATCGAGATCCGCGAGTAAATCCGCTTAAAAGGAAAAGAAAGTTTTCGGCGATGTAATTCAGCACCGACACCCGGCCCTTCAGCTGTAAAGCTCGCTCCGCCGGCGGACGAGCGTGGAATTTAAAAATATCAAAACTCGCCCATCTTACTTCACCTGAGCTGTGGGGTCGGCTTAAGCTCGACCTAGATTAATTATTGTAAAATTCGCGAAAATTTCCTATCGCTCGGCGTAAGTATAGGTGACGCGGGTAGCCTCCTCGCTTTGCTAACCCAACAGACGAGCAGAGAAATTTAAAAGTTTCGCGAAACGCGAAACTCTCTTTCTAAACTCGTCGTTTTGAGAATTCGCGTCGCGACGCGGGCCCATCATTTTAAATTTAAACAACCTCGAAACTTGAAAAAGTGGGGGTTTTCTCGCGAGTTACTCGCCTCGCAAAGCTAGCGGATTACTAGTTTAGGGCGCGTGAAGGTTGCGAGATTATACTTGGACATTGCGGATAACGAATTTCCATTCGGGGTTTCTTCGACGTAATCGACCTCCAGATGGTATTTTCAACCTCTAGATGTCATATATTTTTTTTCAAAATTTTGCCTCCGCAGGGTCGTGGTCAAAAACCGCAAAAACCACGCGCGCTCATTAGCCGATACTTCCCACTATGCGGTAGCGCCTCGTTTACATTAACGCGACATCGCGCGTAAGTGTAAACGAGGCGCTGCTGCACGGTGAGAAGTACCGATTACCGCGCGCGCGCAGCTCATTACTTGAATAATTTTTTTCTCAAAATGTACTAATTTTTGGGTTATGAATCGTACAACGTTTTTTGTTTGAAATAATTTTACGAATATTTTGCGATTTTTTTGGAGTCGAAAAAGACGATTTACGTAAATCACCTACAATAACCAATTTTTAAGTAATTTGAGAAAAAAATTCCTATCTGATTTTCAATAAAAAACTATTTCTCAATAACGGAGGAGGGGAGAGCTGAAATTTTGGTTATGAAGGTTTCTCGATTTTACCCACCTTCCACCCAAATATCGTCAAAATTTGGAGTGTGGTAGCATATTTCTCGTCGGAGTTCGCCGGACGTTGGTAATTTCGACGTGATTCCGAAAAACGGTAGTTTTTTTACTTTTTTTTCTTCGTGGAATGAGAAGAACGAGGAAAAACAACGAACGTACTCGTATTACAACAATAACGACGTGGAAAAAGTACTTTTGAAAAAATATTCCACAATCTTGATACGATTCGCCGATTCGGGTCGCAAAGCAGAGAGTGGGGGGGACCTTTAAGGCGAGAAATTCATGCTGAAATGTTTTGAAAATTCGCAACGAAGGCGCTTCAAATATTTAAAAAAGAAAAAGAGGAAAAAGAAAACTTCGCAGCGAGCAGGGTTTTATATATATAATGTTGTTGGAATAAGTTTAGGAGGAATAAGCAAGTTCTCAAAAATCGATTACGCCCATTGCCATAAACAAAAATCCCCTTTTATAATTTCGACGCTTTTCTACACATTAGCAGGCCTTTGTTTCGGCGTAAATTTAATTTTCCAACAAAATGTACGACACGGCGGCGCGCACGCAGGTATAAATTGAAAACTTCTATTTTCTTATTCTGATTAAATAAAGTTATAGTATAGAGAGTTCGGTCGGGAAAAACTTTTGATTAAACGATGTAGCTCGTTTTTCAACGGTAATTTCCTAGTCGAATTTAATTGTCTGTTTCGGTCCAACTTTTTACGCGCGTGATTTCGCTATCTGCGAACCGTGTCTTTTTCTCTCTCCGTCTTGCCGCTTTTTTTTCTCCCCTGTGCGCCTACGTCGTAGTTAGAGATCTGGGGGGTTTGCCCGAAAACCTATGTATACGTTGCTAATTGTTAGCTAATTAAAAAAAAAAAACCTTCCGTATTTTCCATTCTTTGGTAAAGTTCCAATTTCACATCCGAGTGTCGGTTACTCTTCGTGTGCGCTAACGAGCGTCCAACGATTATGTTTTGTCGACGGGACGTGTTTTTTCGAACGGGGCCGTTACGACCGGTGAATTTTTAAGCGCGCTTTTGCCACTCGTTTCGGAACCAGGTGTCCGTTGCTTTTCGTGTGCGAATTTCACGACGAGAGATCGTTTCAAACGGTTGTTTTCACGCGGAATTTTTTTTCCAACGGCATCTTTTCAGCTCGTTAATAAACGCGGTGCTTCGGTGATTTTTTGTTCCGTCGATTACACCTGTGAAATGCTCGAGATCAGCTCGTGTTTTACTCTTATGTCTTATGGGCTTTATTGGTCGAATTTATGACGACAAGATCCTCCAAGTTGCTTCGCCAGATTGTTTCCTTCATCGTGACAGTTCTGTAAAAGAAGTAGAGGCACGAGAATTGTGAATTATTCCTCCTTCTCCCGGTGTCTCAATTTGCTCCTAAAATTGGAAATTCCCTCGAGGTGATGTTTCAGATGTTTGCGATAAAATGTGGAAATTCTCACTATCGCTGCTTTGAGGTAATCCTTCCACGCTTCTTAACCGTTAAAAGAGCAGTTTTGATTTGAAAGGGTGAGAATGTGATTCGCTAATAAAAGAGATTTCGTAATTAAATGAAGAACATGAGTGAGAAAGAGGGGGAAAGGACTTGTGTAGAAATTTGAAATTAAATTTATAAACTACGATTGTTGAAAAACTGATTTAAATTCGTATTTATATTTAAAAGCAGCGCCGCGTTGGCGAAGGCGGCGACGAAGACGACGACTATAATGAAAGAAAAAGTACATTTACGCTTGGGCGAATCGTAATTACACGGCTTTCGTTTTCCCCTTTTATACCTCGGGGGTTTTTCCGCTCCCTTTGAAAAATGAATCCTTAATGAAAAAAAAAAAGTAAAAGAAAAAGACGACTTTTATCGTCGATTTGATAATGTACGTCAATAAGCGATATTCGAGGAAAAAATACAACACGGCGGCGGAGATATTTCTCATTATAACAAATAGACGACGACGGTACGAGGACCGCGGAGGTATCGAGTTTATAATATTTCGCGCCGTCGTCGCTGCGCGTCGTTGTCGAGAAAAATTCAATGGAAACGAGATACGGACGGTGAGAGAGAGAGAGAGAGAGAGGGGCGACGATTTGAGAGGGCGAATGCGAAGGACGAGCAGCAACTGGCGGCTAGAAAATATTATTTTCTTTTTCTCTCGCTATATAGATACATATATACGTGGGGTAGTATAGTGTATTGTGAAAATACGGAGCGTTTTTATTATCGGGCGCGTCCTTGGACGATGGTACGACAAATATTTCGGATAATGTTTCTAAATTATATTTGCCGAAAATGAAAGAGGGTTTTGGTTGAGGCGTGTTTGCCGAACGAAGAGCGTGCAACGTATTTCTTTGATGATTTTTTATCTTCTCGCCTGCGCTTCGGATCTCTGCGAAAACAAACACGCGAGTACGACGTTTTGGCGTGCAGAGCCGGCGGTGTAACGTGCGAAATACGCGAGAAAGCGCGTCGGGAGGAAGGTTTTAATAAAACACCACTCGAAGGCGCGCCTCGCGGAGAAGCTTTTTAGTCGAATGTCTCAATAAATTGCGTACAATTATCCGTTGGGCATATTATTTATATTTGTCTTGCGGGTCGAACGAAGGCTATAAATTTGGGCCTGAGCCGGGCGTGCGTCCGGGCGCGGATTGAAATCGGCGTGTATACTTTAGACGTCTACATTAATCAATTTCATTTACTTAAATCCTATTAATCACAACCGGTCTAAATGTAAGTTCGCTAATTGCGAACGGTGGTGGATGTGCGTGCACGGCGGCGTACGTTGTTTTTGTTATATGGCCCTTTCGAGCTATGCGCGTGCGGGTGTATGTTTCGGTCCGCGTTAATGGATTCGAATTGAATCTACGTTCGAGAGGTTGAGTTCGACGAGGCCTCGGCGCGCGTTTACTTTGTTCACGGAGCCTGCTAAGATGAAGGAGAACCGAAGAACGATTTCTCGTCTGGAGAATTGTTTTCCAATTGTGAAAATACACGAGATGATGCGATGCCTGCGAAATAGAATTTTAACAGATGACTTGAACGTTGCGAGGTTCTTCAAGTTGCAAGCGCGCTTTTCCCGTCAGCGTTGCATTTTATGTGAAAAAAGTTTATCTGATGATTTGTGAGTAATTTGATAAATAGTCAAGGAGCCCGCATAGAACGGCACACTTCCCTGTTCATGACTCAATATGTCGGAAATGTTAAAGGGAACTTTTAAAGTTATCAATTTTTTCGTACACCTATTTTCTCGCCCTTGTCCCCCGTAAGATCCACATTACGAAACGTCGCTTGCCTGTCGGATCAAAAGGTCGTCATTTTATACGAACCCTCAACTTCATTTTTTAAATTTCGCGGGACTCCCTCTACAGAAAAAAAAGTGTCCTGTGAAATTGGCAACGAGGGTGCAAAACTCTTTTACGAGGACTACCCGACTAATTTCATTGTGTCGCAAAGAAAAAAAAAAAGAAAAAATTGGCTGTCGCGTCAAAGATATCGTCGTGTGTCCCCGTGGTGGCGTTTTTTTTCTCTTATATCATTTCGCCTTAATTCGATAATATACGTGAGTTTTTCGAACGTCACAGCTGATAATTTGAAATTGATCTGTTGAACGAAGAGCGCTCGCTACGTCGAGTCGAGCTATTAATCTTTCGGTTGATGGGCGAGCCATATATACGAGTTAAGAGGAAATCGTATCTATTAAACGGTCGGGTTTAATCGTTCGAAAAATACAAAGAAAATATACTGTACTCGCGCGTCGTGTCGCGCTTAAATACGTATCCGTTGATATCTGCGCGTCGCGCCGCCAAGCATACGTGAAGTACCTATACGAGTATAATATATTTTTTGTGCCAAAGAGCGAAAAAGAGTTGGCCCGGAGAGGAGGCGAAGTATCTTACGATACGAGAGGGCGTGAGGGAGGGTTGCAGGAATACGAAGGACGGTGTACGTGTACGTGTACGACGACGATACTTGTCTTCTAAACTGAAACATATAATTTTTCGAACATGCGATTTAATTTAATTTCGCAGATAATTATCGGCAGAAATCTGAAGAGTAAATTGTATTAAGGCCGGCGAATGTTATGATACGTTATTTCCTAAACGTTTTTCGCGAAAAAGCAAAATATAATCGTTTCCTTTCGAAGAGGGTGTGTGTATGCGTGTGTATGGGTGCGTATTAGATCGTATATACTGTGCGAACGTGTTGGTAACCTATGAGAGGCATGTGTGAGTGTGTGGAGAGATGTAGGATCGAAGGAAAGCAGCCTCGTTGCCGTTTCACCGACAGAATCCGTTATCCTTTTTCTTTATAAATCCAATTCATTTTGTTCACGCTACATTTAACGTATTTGCCTCCGTGATCCTTTTGGCGTATACGGCGCTGCACGTTGATGCCGTGTATACCGAAGCTCGCTCTTCTTTTCTGATTCAATAGATTTAAGAGTTATCTGTATTAAGTATCAGATATTACCGTCTGTCATATATTTCCTAATACGTGTTAATACTCCGCACATTTATCGTATTTATCGTAGCGTTAAAGTTGAACGATATCTCTTCAACTTGGTAAATATCGATTTTCGCCTCGTACCTTGGTATATTTCCGTTCCGTTCGACGATCCGCGTCGTCGTCGCGAAAAACGGGAAATACAAAATGAAACAAATTTCTTCCTGATATTCGAAATTTCGCACTTGATATAAATATCAATTTTTCACGTATGAGAAAATCGTAAAATTGTCGAGGTTATGTTTCGTAATGTGGAAATTACGCTTCGCAGATTTTTACCGCGTTTTTTTTCCCCTCTTCTGCATTCTCGTACTCGTTTAATTTCGTAAATTGGCTTGTAATCTTACCCCTCGTGTTTATACTCGAGTTAGCCGGTAATCGGAACGATTTTTCGCGCCAGTCGTGAAATCGCGATTTATTCGAAGATGTAAATGTGTTTATGTAAATCAACGTGGAATATTTTACGCGAATTTCAATACCGTTTTTGTTTCATTCGACGTGGTCGTGTATTTTGAGAAATCAATTCGTTGTACATGTTTAGTTCCAGGTCATAAATGGCTCGCTGCTCAGAGGGTAACGAGTTTTTGAAAATTATTCTCGAGGAGGGGGAAATTGAGAATTTTTGAATCGCGAAAATATTTCGAAATTTTTCACGTAACATTGGGGTAGACTTTTTTAAATTTTTTAACATCGGGGAAGAGAACACTGCTCTCTTCGTTCCCCTTCTACTTGGGACCGCCCACGGAGGTTGCCGAAATTATTACCAAAAATCTGAAACAGAAATTACGATTTAGCGAGATATTTATACGTCGTTGAAATCAATAACACACAAACATGAAGCAAACCCACCGGAAACCTTTTCGAAAAAAAAAAAGGGAAAACGCAAAACATATAATTAACGAAGTGTTTTGTTCAAACAACATCCGAAAAATGACTCTGATAGATCTTGATTCTGTTTCGCGTCCAATTTCAAAATGGTTTTTTTTTTTGTTTTCAAATTAAACTCGATGTAGCATCAGAGAGGTTCTGAGGTCAAAGTTACACCATTTGAGACGCCTAGTTTCTTCGTTTTTCGTTTCAAGTTTTACATCGAGTAAATATTTGCGGTGACACTACTTCTATTAAAAACTCATACGAGTATATACTTAATCTATAAATAAAAAGTGGTAGCTGTTTTCTTCGTGACCTCATCACGCCAGAACGAGTGAACTGAAATTCGTCAAATTTTCAACACAGTAAATTACCGGTAATTATCGTAAATACGGAAAGTTAATGGTAATTTACCAAAAAACCGCAAATTTATGGTAAATCATCATTGGTTACTAACTGTAAATAAATAGTAAATGGTGGTAAAATACACAAAATTACGGTAAATTACTACAAATTATGATTAAATCATTGTAAATTACCGGTAAATTACATAAATTAAATAACTAGTAAATTACCATATATTACGGTAAATTATCGGCAAATTACCATAAATTACCGCAAATACTGCGAACTTGGGGTAATTATTGCAACTTATCAAGATTGTATCATAAAATGGCATTTTGCTACACGTTTGCAAAGACCGAGATGTTTGTAACATCAATTACGATTGAGAGTTATTATGAATAGAAAAAAGAGTGCGCGGTAGCGAGCATTGCAAAGCAATGTGAGGGAGGTTTTGGGGCAAAGCCCCCAACTAGCCAAGCTGGTACTGATATATGTATTTGTTGATTTTATTTTTCGTACTAGATTATATGTGGGACAAAAATTTTAATTCTGAAGCTGAAATTTCATATCGAGAAATCTTATCAATATCGCAATATCGTTTCGATTATGTTGAAATTTTTTTTTCATTTTTTTTACAGATAAATCGATATTATACGTATCTTGCGATATAAATTGAAAAAGCAACGTATAGCTCGCGATAGCGCGATGACTTTCCAAATAAATCTCACGTTTTCGATGATGACAGGGGGAAAAAAATTGCCCTTATATTGTTCTTGTAAAAACGACTCGGATTTCAGAAAAGGTGAAACTCGTCGTAAAAATATGAATCAAAACGATATAAAGCCTTCGGTTAAGGTTCGTCGTGAAGCGAAATTAAAGGGAGAAATGACGTAAAATTGAAATTTCTACTCGGTTACAGTTCAAAAGAGAGATGGTCGAACGTCTCCAGCGCTGTAAAGATAGAGTATGTATTACAACACGAGACGGTGAGCTTTCTCGGGCCAACGACCTATTAAAAATGTTCGGTCCTTGGGCGCTACAAAGCGAAAACTTGCAGGAAGCGTTTGCAAAAAGGAACATGCCTTGGGCGTGTGACTCGCGCAAAAATTTTTTTTACACTTCAAAGTTTGCTGTGGCGGCGGTGACGACGAGGTGAAAAGACCTTTAAAATGATCACAAATTTCGAATACCTGAAAGAAAAATTAAACGATGGCGAAACGAAGTGCCTTAAAATTTCGGCGAAGCATACTTGATGGGTCGCGTCGCTCGGGCGATAATTCATATACAAATTGAACGCGACAACGTCGACGAAAATACGTAACAACGCTTTAGCTCGACGTTATTTTTCGTATTAAAATGTTTTTCGAACTGCCGCCGATGTCGGTTTGATTTGACGAAAACGTGCTATCGCGCCGCGTTCTCTTTCAGCGTCGAAGCTCCGCTGGTTGTTTCGACGTTTACAAAACGAAACCTAAATATTCGGAATAATTGGCTCGCATTTGCATTCGTCCGACGATAACGAGGCGGCGTTATTTTTTTTATATTTTAAAACATTTCAAATAATCCTTTGTAATTCGGCCGATTCGCGATTTCAATAATCGCGCAATTCGTTTCAGCTAAAAACACCATTTTATTCGTTTGGTACGCGCGATGAAAAAAAAAAAAAAAAAAAAAAAAAAAAAAAAACGAGAAAATACATCGTAAAAAAGAAACATCGACGATTAATTAAAAAGCTTTTATTACGAGATCAAAGGGTTTTGAAAAAGGAAAAAAAGCGAATCATAAATCGTTACCGAAAATTTTCGACATCGAGAGAATCGTTTCATATTCGTATTCGTTATAAATGCTGGTCGCACTTCGCTTGTGAATGCAGGAAACGTTGGGATGCGTTGGGACACTCGGCGAGGGAAGTATTTCAAAAAAAAAGTATTTTTGCGCCAAATGACGTAACGTAAATGAAAACTAACGACGAAACGTGAAAAAGAGACAACTTTTTTCACGTTAAAGTGGCCGTCGCGCGATTTTTTTCGCCAACGAAAGGGAGGCGCGCGCTCTAATGATTTATGAAGCGTTGAAAGGTAACATGATTTTGGAGGAGTTTGAGTGTAAAAAATGAATGATATTGAGGTGTTAAACGAATATCGAAAGATTAATGAACATTTTCGATATACTAAATAAACCTGCACTAGTCACCTGCACTTAAATTGATTTCCGCCTGGTTTTTTTTTCACCCAGTCGTCGACGTTTTTCTAACGGTCGCTGGAAAATTTTACCTAGCTTCGGGTTAGTCCCGCGTGCGTGCGTATTTTTTTCATAACGTGTATCAGATTTTTTTCGCCTGAGAAATGGTAAGTGCGTTTTGATGCCAAGGATTCTCGATATTTCTTACATAAATTTACAAAAGATCCTTCCTCTGTTCGGCAAAAAAGGGCATGCTCGAGAATGTGCGTTTAAAGCGCTACCATACGAAAGTATTGGAACAACGCCAAGCACACCGAGCCAATGGAATAACCCGAATAATCATTGCGGTCCGCTAAATGTTATTCACAGTTCGAACGTACTTTTAAGTACGAATGTTACGTAATTTTCTAGCTTTTCCGTCGAGCTTTTTCTTTCAGACGAGCTAGATTGAGCGATACGTTGGCCGGATGTACTTGTAGCAAATACCCCTCTTCCCTTGTGGTCATTTCGGTCGAGAAATTATGGCGCCTTTTATATCCATCGGTATAGTTTTATAATTACTTATTGCGGGTTGCCAATTTGTGTGGTTGGATTTGAAGCGATTGTGTGTGCGTTGCGAAATGTTAACGTTTTGTTATTACCTCCAATTGTATCGATTGCTTTATTAATGTGTGAAAATTATTGTTTCTGTTGTAGATAAGCGGAAGAGAAAAACATGCTATAATTTAATGGAAAAGACAATTGAAAAATTAAGCTCGATAATTAACCGCGTCTTTTGTGATAAATTACTCGAGGTAAGAATCGTAATTAAGTATGATTTTGCGCATGTCGCCGCATTAAATCCATTGCCCCGGTGATGCGAATCACTATTGACAAAACGCGTAGGCGGAATTTAACGTAGTTTTTAGTCGTGAATTTTTAACGTCGTGTGTATTGATTAGTGAATTTTGATAAAATAAGTCTATATTTATATATAACACGCATTTTGGAGGCGTTCACCTCGCAATATCTACGAATTACCACTTTTTAACGTCGCTTCGGCGATTGTGTTATGTTGTCGTGCAAAAATCAGTTACGCAACTAGTCAATGGCGTGGTCACACGTTGAATTGAAATTCCGGAAACGCGATGAAAAAAAATTCCGAATTACGTAGGTGGTTTTCCGCGTATTCGTTCTCGTCGTCGATGTCAGACGAATTGCCTACGCGGTTCGCCGTAAATACGTATTTCGACATGTTAAATAAATTGCATACGCAGTTTGCCGTAAATACGACATGCAATGGAAGCGTCGAAAGAGCGACGTACGCCGGTTGGTTGCGAGTTCCAGCTACCGAAAGATGCTCGTTCGGTAGCGAAGAGTACACGCTGACGCAGCGGAAAAAAGCAGTTTGCCCGCAAGTGAAGGTAATTCGAAAAGCTATATCTATCGAAGGAAGTCAACAAACCTATTTTCAATTTAGCCCGAAGCGTTATGAGTGTAGAAGGACGAGTTGTAAAGGCGCGCTATCGAGGAGATATACGACAATTCTAACGTGTTCGGTGTACGAGCCGCCGACGAAGCGTAGGAGAGGTTGAAATGGCGACGTTTCGCAAAGTCCGTAAGGCAGCTGGAATTTCTATTGTGTTGGCGCGACGCGGCGATGAGCGCGCCGGGCGCGTTTCACCTTGTCGACAATGGTGGAAGGAACGACGATGTCGAGTACCGTAATCAAAGGATGGACCGCTTAATTACAATGTTTTCATAATGGCATTCATTCGAAATAAGCAACTGCCGGTGCCGGTGTTCTGTTTCTTTGATTTTATCTGTTTTAGCGGTCCGGAAAACGACACCGCCGTTTTGGGTCCGTGTTTTACGACCCTATTAAGCGTACTCTATTTTCTGGGTTGCCGGCGAGAACACGTTTCACTCTGTGGGTGCACTTGTTGCTGTTTTGTATTTGTGGTTTTTTGGAAAAACGAGAAGAAAACGAGGAGTTGTATAACAAGGCTACGTGTATATAAAACATCCTATAACAAAGAATACAATTAACCCGGAAAGTCAGGTGCTTTGAATTTATTAAAGCATAAAGTTTACAGTTGAGTTATCGCATTTTCCATTTTCCGTTACTGTTTAAAAGGTTAATATTTTTTCCCTATCGTTGCTGGCGTTTTTTTTTCTTTTTTTTTCACTGCGATTCGATGCGTTTTGCGTTTTTTTCCAAAGCGTCGCGTCCTAGAAAGTTTTATAATATTTTATTTCGTTCGTAACTTCCTATCGATTGCGGCAAGTGATACTGTATTGTATTTACATTTGCAAGTCTCGTTTAACCCTTCGAAATTGCGTTATCCGTGAAATTTATTCTTTTTTTCCCCCATAACCAGTTTAATAATTGATCGTATTTCCTCGGATTGCGGAGTTTTTGTGCTCGTGTGTTCGTGAGAGAACTTTACGACGTCGAGTTTTGCGTGAAGAATTATCTAACGTATTCGCGTTGCGAGATATTCTTTGTTTAGAATTATCTCGCACCAGTTACCCGTTTCGCGGAACACGAACGCGTCTCTGTTTTATTGAACTTTCGCCGTGGACCGTCGGTCGGGGTGGCTTTGATACGCGTATGCTTGTAAAAATGCAAATCCAACCGTGAAGGTGATAATCGCCGTAGGATGTTTTTCTTTCCAACTACGCCGCAGTACGAAACGTTTTCGGGCATTTAACCGGAAAAAGGTTGGGTTATTTTGCGAAGAATGGCTACTAAATTACCGTTTCGGAGGATTAATTAGTTTCGGGACGCGCTCATCGATGGTGGAGTTGGGTTGCGGAAGGTTGTCGAGATGTGTCCGCCGCGATGCGACTTTTCACACCTTTTTTTTTCTCATTTTGCGAATTTCATTGTCGGGTTTTGAACTGGCGCTATTTTGAATTTCGTTACGAATAGATTAATCTAGAAAGCGTGGTGCTGGTTGGGCGGAGTGAACCGGAGGATTTTTGTTTCAATGGTGAAAATCGGTGAAGGTGGATGACGACTTGGATCCGTGGTAGGCGGTACCATCGGTGAATGTTCATGATCAAATCTCAACTCCTCCCTTTCCTCGTGTTTGAGAAATAATTTTTTTTCGTTGAAAATTAGATAGGAATTTTTTTTCAAGGTGCGGTTTACGTATTTGATTGAAACTTCTCTACATGATACTCTTTCGAGAACTTTTCATGGAAATATCAACAGCCTTTCGCTCGTTTCAACCCTCTCAAAACTCATTTTACAAGTTTCAATCGAGGCCCCATCCCTTTCAAAATTTTTGGTCTTGGACATACAGGGTGTTCCGAGGTAGAAGTAAGGCCTTCATCATAGAAACTGTGCAACATAAACTGAGTCTATGCATAATTTGTGAGAACGTGTTTAATTATTACCATTTTTTTCGTTATTACATCTTGAGTTACGAGCAAAAAAGTGAAAAATCACTCGTTTTAATAACTAAATACGTAGGAAATATTACGAGAAACATTTTTAATTATTATCAATTTTTATGTACATCCACTTCTTCATCCCCTAAAAGCCATATTATGAGACGTCGCTCACCTGCCAATTAAAAAGGCCGCCATTTTGTATGTTATCCCCACTTTATTTTTTTGATTTTCACTTTAATATGTTCCCTAGGACTCCCTCTTCAAAAAAAAAATGTCCCGTTAAATCAGCGGGGGGGGGGGCATTCCTTTCTATGCGGGCTCCCCATCTTTAAAATTCACCTTATGAAGTATTGTTTGTTTGTCAACTAAAAAGCCACCATTATGTAAGAACCTTCGACTATATTTTTTTGAATTTCACTTCAATATGTTCCCTAGGACTCTCACTTCAGAAAAAAAATGTGTTCCATCAATTCGGCAGGGGGTACGATATTTTTCTACGTCTCTTCCTCGATTATTGCTAATCATATTTTAAGGTAATTAGCAAATGGACGAAACCAGCTCAGAACATCTTTTGTATACTTTTTTAAGCTGCGCAAAACGAGTCATCATATTTCGGCTACGTTCAAAATTGAAGGAGTCAAAATATGTGCTTCAAAGGTCTCGATTCTTGGCAGCTACGCCATCTTGAACGCCAGCAAAACGTGAAAATTACTTTTTTTGAATTCGCGTGAAACCCGAGTAATTAGCTATCAAATTTTATACATTTTGAACTCCAAAAGAATTTCATGGCTTTGAGAAGTTTCCCATTACGTTGACAATTTCGCGATTCGCGTCACCTTGCTCCGCTACCCATAGCGTCAGAAATCGTTTACAAATCGCCTCTGACTTTTTGCTCACGACGGCGGAAAATTCGTCTAAAAACGCCACGACGCGAATCATTTCATTTAGCTTTACATTTTCCCGCTTTTAAAAAAGATTTCGATTTCACGCGCGTAAACTTCGCGTCGTCGCCGAATTACAAAAACGAGATGACAAAAGTTACAAATTTTTCTTCCCAAACCACTTCGTCGAGTTCTACCCTATTTTTTCTTTAACGAAATCCGAAACTAATTATAATCACGATACGCGATGTTTCCTCTCATTCGGCCTCCTTTTCCGTCGATGTTTCACCTCAATTTACAAATATGGCACGTGGGCGCGTGTATATTTCGCGTTTCCTCGTTCGCATTTCTATTAGAAATTATTCCGTCGATATAAATATGAGAAATACGCGTACGACAGAAAAGCCCTACAACAGATGGCGGGATCGCGGGCCGGGATTTAGTTCGGGCTGGAGAAGGCGCGACGATATTTCAATAATCGCTCGTACACCGTGTCGATGTATATTTCGAACATCGTTTTCGCGACGAGCTATCACCGCGTTCGTCGCCGACGCGACGTGCAGCCGAGCTCACGGCTGACGCTGCCGACTATAATATTCGCGTAATGTCATCGTTATTGTTCTCGGCGAATAAGACTTGACGTATGCGTTATTTTCCTGCCGAAAATCTTCCCTAATCCGATGATGAACGATTTAAGGGCGGCGGCGTGACGTCAGCCGACGTTAAAGGCGTGGCTCTGGAATACGCTATCTATACGTGGCGGTTTTTCATCGCCTGCAAATGTGGATGAAAAACCAAAAAAGATACTCAAATTTGTTAGAGTTTCACAAAAATAAAAATACCTCGAACCCTTGGTAGAAATCGAAAAATCCTTCAAAGAACACAAACCACTTTGGTAACCCCTTTCGTAGACGTTTATTCGTTCACAACGTGCAATCCTCAGCTCTCCTTACAAAATGGTTCACATAAATTAACAAAATTTTCATCTCTTTTAACCTACGCAAAGGTCATCTAATAACTACGACTTTCTTGAGTACGTCCGCACAAATCAAAGCCGACAAAATACAACGTACACGCGTCAGCGCATATTGCCGTAATCCTGAGAGAAAAACTACACGAATTCGAGAAAAGCGGGTCGAAAGTTACAACGCAAAATGTCATCACCCCAATGGACCATATGGTCGACATTTCCTACGCCGATTCCCGTTCGACGTTAACCTTTGCAAAACGAAATGGACTCGACAAAATGAAGCTTTTATAAACGAAAAGAAAACCTTGCCGAAATGTCGCCCTTCTTCGAGCCGGCTCAGGAGCGCGTGAAATATTACACCGGACATGAAATATTTAAAAATATCGCTAACCAGTCGCGAACAAAACGCTGTTGCCGAAACATCAACGAAATCCGAATAGTCCAAGAGCCCAGTATAAGATAGTGACTTGAAAGGGTTGAAATTTGGGACCTGGCCCAAAAGTTAGTGTATGACGCCAATTTCAACCTTCAACCCCTCTTCTACTCGGATTTACCCCCGAAAATATCCGATTTTTCCTGTTTTTACCCCTTTAACCCCGTCTGGCACCGCTTAGGCAGCACCTAGGGGTTGGCAGACCGGTATATTCGGATTCAGCGTGAAAAATCCTATAAGATGGTATCATTTTCAACTTTCAACATTTTCGATGAAAAGTTCACCAAAAGCTCAAAACTTTGAGCTTTCGCTGTACTTGAAAGCAGCAACGGCGGATTGGCAGACTGGTGTTTCTGATAAAGGGTCTATATACACTAACTTTTGAGCCAGGTCCCAAAGTTTAACCCTTTCAAGTCACTATCTTATACTGGGCTCTTGGACTATAATCACGTAGACATCTGGAACATAGAATTTTCAAGGTACTGAACGCGAACGGAAATCTCCATACGTCCAACTTTCGTTTAAATGAATATCGCCCAAATTGTTCGTAATAAGTTTCAAAATAGCTCAACTTCGCATCGACCAAACATACCGAGCTCATTGGTCTGTTCACTAAAGAATACCGAACATAGTATCTCATCTTCACCCGTCCCCTCTACTTGCGTCTCAACTCGACGACACAACGTCTGAAGTATTTGTCGTTGTATTTGCAACGCGAACGCGAAAACATCCTGCAGACGAATAAATTCGTCGACGACGCTGTCTACGCGAAAACCGATGTACAATTTTCCACGGTGTTTAATTGGCGTGAGAAGATTTCCTTCTTTTTTTTCTTTCGTAACGCGACAACGACTACGACGATGGTTGAATACAAACATGACAAAAAAATTCGACTGAAATTCTCGTCGAAATGAACAACCCATCGAAAAAATAATACACGAACGACACTCGACATTCGTAATGGATACACGCCCCAGTATACGCTACGTAACTGGATGGCTATTGTGCAGCCATGATAAACGAGCCACATTCCACGTTTTCTTTCCATTCGACGGCAAATTATTCCAATTCGTCTTTATAATTCATTCGAACGAACGCGATTTTTCCCGAAACGCCCCCCCCCCATCCCACAAGTCGCGGCTAATTCGTAAATTTCAATACGAGGCGTGCGGTTATGCAATTCTATCGTCCGCAAACATACCGTTTTCACGGCAAACGCTTTATGCAACACAATTAACAGATACCCGTTGTACGTTTCAGCTTGCGCCGGGTAAAACGATATCGTGTAATATTATTTGCTGATAAATTATTCGCAGCCATTCTAAACCTTTCAACAAGCATTTTCCCAACTGAATTGCCCGTTAATAACTTGTCGATAGTTTTCTTTTCCCCGTCATTATCGGTTTCATATTTATGCGACATGTTTCAAGCCCAACCTCTTTTAAACAAGGAACGACGTCACCAACGTACTGTACGTAGTTCATACCTTCATACTTCGGTAAATTGCGAACTCATGACCCTAAAATCGTTAGAGATCCCGATAAAAAAATTATTCATGTAACGAGTTCAAGCGCACGCACGGTCATCTAAATTAACCACCGCGAAGTAGCGCTTCGTTCGTAGCAAAGCACTTCACTAATTGTAGAGAGATTGAGAAAAAGTTCAAACAAAAGTTATAAAACCCAAAAAAATAGCTTCGCTAGTTGGTGGCTTCGCTCCCAACCCTCCTCGCTGATTTTTGATTTTAATTTCACTTCGCGCGGGGTTTTGGGCCGAATTGCATGAAATTCGGGATGTGTAGTTAGAGAGTGTATTTCCAAAAGGTGGTTATGGGTACAATTTGTTCAAAAATAATTTTTTCGATATTTTTGATTTCTTTAGAAAATTTGGTATCGAAAAAAGCGCCAAAACTAATTATGAGTTATTTGGAAAAAACTTGTACTTTGACCATAAAATACCTTAGTTTTAAGAAAATTTAATGCTTGGTAAGTTTTTGCACCTCCTCCCCCCTAATTTTAGGGTTAGTGAAAAAATACCTACCTTATGACCATCTACGGGCGTACAGAAAGGTATGTTCAAAATTTGATGAAATTCGGTTCGTTAGCTCTGGCGTGATGAGGTCACAAAGTAAATGGCCGTAATTTTATATTGTAGATAAAACATTTTCATAAGACTATTTCGGTTTAAAAAAAATTCTCAGCAAATCTTATACAAGTCTCGCCTACGAGTATTTTTCACTATTTCACCTCATCAACCTTCCAATCGAAAGAAGAATATTTCGCAAACAAATTCCATTCAATTCTGTAGCCAAAACGTCCTACTGATTTTGCCAGCGCAACACTAACGATCTCCCAACTCCGATGTTTTTTAATTTGCGGTAAAACGATATAGCTCTCCGAAGAAAAACTTGGCTATAGAAGTACAGTATGAGAAAAAAATACACGTTCCGCAATTCGCTCTTTGCACCGATGGCACACTCGAGTTTCTCGCTCTCATCGTCGTCATTTCCAGTCATAAACGACCTTTCTTTAATTTATTCCGATTTACGTTCTCGTCGTTTGTATTATTTTTCAGGGTAAAAAACGATATTTTCTCATAATTTAAGACATCTTAATGGCTCTTCAACGCGGGTGCAACTTCTTTAACGGCGTAACGCGCGTAATACACGAAAATCAAGCAAACATTCCAGGTAGAAAATTTAAGTAACAAATTGATTTTTGAAAAACCCACTTTTTCGATCGCTCTAAAGCAAGACCTACGAGAACCGTTTATCTAACGCCTTAAAGTGTAACGATTACTCCCCTCTTTAAAACAACCCTCGAAACATAAAGGCGGAAAAAGCTTCCATGTCTTCTTTAATTTAATGCAACTAATTAGAGCGTTTAGTCCGTCACGGGCGTTACAACGAAATGAAACGAGTGAGAGCGAAACAACGGAGGAAAAAAATGATATTTAAAGAAAAACGCGGACGAACGAGGGCAACGCCGAAGCGCCGGAACCGTCGAAATGTGTAAAAATACTCCGAAGGGTTGTACCGTATACACGCCGAAAGCCACCGAGGAGCCTTTAGGGACGTCATTTGTATACATCGTTAAAATATCATAATCTCTTTCCGCACCCTAACCCTTTCACCCATTCATAACGTTATGGCCGCAGCGTCCATATTACCGCGAGTAACGTAAAGCCGGTGAAGATGAAAAAAACGCGAAATAAGCGGGAAAAAATCCTAAAAAACATTGAAGAGGGCCGTCGTTATTCGTTTGATGTCGATGACAAAATGCTGACAAATGGATGCAAGATTTTAACTCGTCGTACTTCTGACACGTACGAGCCGCGGTACCGCGACAACTCTGCGTACCTCCACGCAACCCCGGCGTCTTCCCCGGGCCCGCGTACTTTTACCTTGAACAATACTCGAAAGGTTTTTCAAAAAAAAAAAAAAACTAACCATTTTTATCCCGCTAATTGAGCGCTACACCAACGACGGTATCAGCCTTGTATACGTTACACCTATCGAACGATGGTAAAAGAAGGATAAAAAAGAAACCTCCGCCTTGATGATATTCCACGTACTCGTCGTTCTTTCTGTCTATACATTTATGAGTAAATTCTACCACGTACCTGAAACACGAGAAAAAAAATAGCAAAAATCAGCCATAAATATACCATCGATATCTCCATAGTACTAATCAAAAACCCGGTAAAATTTCCTCGGTCGACACCGATTACACGAGCTAACGTGACCAGAACCCTAATACGCTTTCGCCGCATATACCGACGAAATACAACGACGCCGTCGCCGCCACCGCAGCTCGAAAAGTGCACAGAAAGAGAGTAACGCGAAATGGGCGAATCAAATGTCTCGGCATTTTGTAGTACGACGACGAGGAAAAGCCGCACTACGAGGAGTTGAATTTCACGCGTTTTGTCCAACTACACGCTCGTAATTTCGAAAAGGAGCTGCGTCCGCGTTCATCTCCTATATGCATATTTAATTCGTCGCACGATTTCAGCCGGTCAATGCGACCAGCCTGGCAAATTACGATTATCGAACGCGTTCGCTCCCTCTTTTCATTTTTCCTTCGAGCGTACGTGTGATTTCAAGTGCACGTACTACGTACGTCCTATTCGAGATCGTGCTCTCCTCCTCATTTGAGCAAAAACCGTAGAAATAACTTTTCTACATTAGCTTTCGATGTAGATAGCGAATTAAAAACGTCAAATCGTGAAAGGTCGATATACGTAGTTATATGACATCTCTGAGAGCATCGCAGCGAACTACGTAGATCGTATCTTTCTCAAACCCTCATAACGATGCCTCCTCAAGAAAAATTCCTACAAACACCAACGCCATTTCGGCGAACTTGAGAAAGGGTATTTTTCGTAACGCGAGAAACCAGCGATTACGCGACATTAAAAAATACGACACGTTAACGCGATATACGAGAACGAGTCGACGATGTAATTAGCCAGCGTATTTCAATACCTTCGTTCACGCTGGCTGATTCATTAAACAACGAAGACGCGACACGAGGCGGCGTCGACATTGAGTAACTTGCTACATCTAAATTACTAATCTGCCAAGATGTTACCAGCGTAAAAAAAAAACAAGCGAAATTAGAGCTCAAAGGAACAAACCTCGTGCGAGGTAAAAAATGTAAGGAAAGAACGTCACCGGGTAAGCAGACCGATTCGACCTTTTTGTTCAAAAAAATTGAAATTCATGTGTTAGTTAGGTACTGTTGCGATACGTTCATGACCAAAATTTCAGACCCCTACTCCAACCTCTTTTTAAGAAAAAAAATTCTCTATTGAAAAACAGATTGGAATTTTTTTTCAAAAACGGTAGGGGGGAGGTTGAAATTTTGGTATTTGAAACTTCGTTGGTAGGTGAAATATTGATCCCCAAATATAAATTTTTTTTCAAAATTTTCACTCAGCGGGATCATGGTGAAAAACCAAAAAAACGTACAAAAATCGACCTTTTTCAACTCGAAAAAAAATCGCAAAATCATTTTAAAATGATTCATAACAAAACACGTTATATAGCCAAAGACCCAAAAATTAATAGATTTCGAGTAAAAAATTGTTCAAGTGATGAATTCAAATACGCGCGCGGTCATTTGCACTTCCCACTGTACGATAGTGCTTCGTTCACAACAACGCGCGAAGCGCCGCGTTAAGGCAAGTTATTGCATGAATCACGTAATAACGCCCGTTGTTTCGAACGAAGCGCCACTCCACGGTGAGAAATACAGATGACCGCGCGCGTATTTGAATTCATCACTTGAACAATTTTTTACTCGAAATCTATTAATTTTTGGGTCTTTGGCTATATAACGTGTTTTGTTATGAATCATTTTAAAATGATTTTGCGATTTTTTTTCGAGTTGAAAAAGCTCGATTTTTGTACGTTTTTTTGGTTTTTCACCATGATCCCGCTGAGTGAAAATTTTCAAAAAATATTTATATTATTTGGGAGTCAATAGGGCACCTAGCCACCTACCACCGAAGTTTCGAAATTTTCACTCAACGGGGCCGTAGTTGAATTGAAAAAAACAAGGTATTTTGGTGGGGGTAAAATGATGGTGGGGGGTTATAGATTTTGAGTATAGACCTACCCCTCTTACCGTTGTTGAAAAAAAAAATTCCTACTTATTTTTCAATTGAGAATTTTTTTTCTCGAAAAGATGAAGGGGCGAAGGTCTGAAATTTTGGTCTTGAACGAATCTCAACAATACCTAACTACCACATTAATTTCGATTTTTTTGAACAAAAAGGCAGAATCGGCCTGTTTACCCTGTTACGGCCCTTTCTGCGGCTTCTATCCGCATCGACGCTTTTCACGCGTAATTTCATCTCACGCGAACATCATCTCGCGTACAGCGTACATCATAATACGTCAATCAAGTTTTGCAGCACGCTTGCACCGTTATACGAGGCTAATTAACGCGCGCCACTCCATCGGCACCACCGACGAGAGAACTTTCGTCGACGACGCGGCCGTAATTAAATATAATTAGAGTTTCTCCGTCACCGCGTTGTCGCGTCGTTGTCGGTAACACTCTTAAATTACAAGCCCGCCATGAATAATAAATACGCGCCGTTTTGTCAAAATCCACGCCAAACGCCTTCGCGGGGCAGCGCGGCGCGCCTATCGTGCCAAAATTACCGCTACGCCGTGCACACCGAACCCGCACAGTTGTATACCTTCGACGACAAAAACGCTTAATTCGAATTAATTAGCCGAACGCTGATTAGTGGCGCGCTCTGCGCCAACAGGCTATTTGGGCGCCGATAAAACGCCGCGTAGTGACAAATGTGACATCAGGTGGCGTACAAAATACCAACCAAATTACCGCGCTCGTGATCTTGTCAATTACACCGTCCGCGTCACCGCGTCATCCCCTTCTGGCCGCCCCCGTCGCCGGGACGTCACCGCCGCCGTCGCGCGTTAAAATCTCTCTTCCTATACATCTCCTTTTCCAGCTTCCGCATCGGCTCGTTCTCTCTATCTCGTTCTCGTTCCTTATCCGAATGTCGACCGACTCCGGCGTTTATTAATGGTACACTCCGCGATGCAGACTACGTCGCGATTTGCTCGCGCTTTATTTATCGCAGGTACTCGCGGTAGTTTGTTACGATCGCGTTTCTTTTTCCTCGCGCCTTTGGCAAAAGATATCTACCGCGATTCGTGTCTTTCCATTTGCCAATCACGTGCGCTTCTTTACGGCTCGCATTCGCGTGCCCTTCAAATTTCGTTATTTCCCGCTTCCTTTTGATATCCGAAATACGCCGAGTTGACGACTAAATTTAGGTATAAATACCGTTAACACGCTTATTATATCGGGAAAAAGTGAGAAAGTAACGTTGACACGCGATATCATCGTTAGAATTAGCGAAAAACTACCTATTCTTGACAGTTTTCAAGATAAAAAAACGCGAAATCTCGCCGCAAAACGTGTAATTTGCATAACTAGCTGCCAGCGTTGGCGTTCGAGTACCTTGGCACGACGACGTCGACCCTTTCACGCTGAAAACGTGCTCTCTTGGCGGCCGTCTCGAAATTGAATCACGTTGAAAAATCCCTTTCACCGAAATTTCACCATTTTCCAAATAAAAAGATCAGAAATTTTCTCCTCGACAATTTTTTTTTTTCATATTACTTTCTGAATCCCTCCACTTTTGGAAAAAACATGATATAAAAATTCAATAAACACGCACGCACAGACTCAGTTTATGTTGCACAGTTTCTGGGTTGCGGGCCTTACTTCTACCGTCCAACACCCGGCATACTTGATTGTGAATTTATTCAACTCGTTTGAACGATTTGACGTCGAAATATCGTACATCTTCGCTGGGAGTCGTCTGGTTTGCTCACATAGAAGAAAAGTGTAGGTGCACGCGAATACAAGACGGTATTCTTTTCGATGTGATTTCCGCGTTAGCGTTTGTTTTGGTTGGTTTTCTTTCTAGGCGTTTCGCTCGGTTACGTCGTCGAGCAAAGAACAATATATATATAGACGGAAAAGTAATTACGAAGTCGCCTGTGGTTTATAGATAAAAAGGCGGATGGTAATCAATACACGCGGTATAATGTGGCGTATTGCGTGTACATTCGCTGATAGTAATAAAATGGCAGATTGCTCGGCAGACGGTCTGTGCATTTAGGCGATTTGCTCGGCTGCGACTGTGCGCACGGTGAACGGAAAATAGTAAGAAAATTTTTATCATTTAACGAGGCAGTAGCGGCGGCGAAGGCGGCTACATCTACCGAGGTCGTCCTGTACAGATAAGAATTGCGCTTGTGCGTCTGGCTAGCGTTGTTTTTTCTTTGGCATTTTTTCGCGCCCTTTTCCTCCTCGTCGTGTAGCTGGTGCCGAGTTAAAAGTGCATTTGGATGGAACATCGTCGCGTCGGTCGTTTCATACACCGAGGTTAATTTATTTTTAAATTATTTTTACGAGATCGATTTACATTGATGAGGTTCTCGGTGCAAAGTGGCACTTGTGTTTTTATTCTCCTATCAAACGGCGCAATGAGAAAAGTTTTAATTTTTTCGCCGCTTCGACGAGATAGCTTTTCTTGGGCGAATTGGCTGCTTGAAATTCATGAATTTTCGTCGTTCGTTTTAGCCGTCCGCGATCGATTTGGTAATGGTTCTGGTACGATAGGTGCATGGCTGGGTGGGACGATGGTGATCGCGGCATTTCGTCTGGTGTGTGTTTTTTCGACGCTGCGTTGGAAGGTCGTTTCGAGCGATGCGTACAGCGTCGTCGTAGCCGTCGCGTCGCGAGAAACGCGTATCGCGGTTTTGTTTAATTTTCATTATATCGTGGCGTACGCGTTGAAGGGTATATGTGTATTGAGCGAGAGAGGACGTACCTACGTTGCGTTGCCGTTAAATACAATCGCGATATTTATGACATGTGTGCTCAGATTACAGGGCGGAATTTTCACACGGTGTTTGCTTTTTTGTTTATACGTAGTCGTTATAGGAGGTTTTTTTTTTCACTCTATGTTGCGCGGTAACGGTATCGTCGTATCGACATGTTGTCTATCGCTGTCTATCTCGTTCTCTGTGGCTGTCTATCGAAAATACCCCCCTTTCGATGATTTATCGATCGCAAATTGGCTTTATTAAATTTAACGCGGATTCGAGAGCAGAAAATTACGTATTCGTCGAGGTAGGTTTTTCGACGATAACAATCTGGCGCTTTATTACCGACTACGGGTAGGGTGTAATGTGCGTCGTGGCGTTTCGCTTCGCGTCGCGTCGCGTCACCGAAAAACAGCTACAGGCTGTTTACATATACTTAGGACGCGAAGCTCGCGAGCTCGGAAGTTTCGAACCTGTTGATGTGTGTCGATTTTGCGATATCACAGATACGCGGGCTCTCGTAAGCGCCTTCGTTTAATATTATATGGCTTTTATTAGCGAGCTTTACACATCGAGCGTCTTTTTATACGCGAATGGATCTTTACGAGTGCGGTTTATGTTTTATTGATGGCTGCATGCGACCGGTGGTTGGGAAACGCGAATACCGATACTTTCGCGCCGAGCTCGATCCCTCGTGGCGCGTTCGTTCGCGACTAACTAATCAGATAATATCGTATACGGGGTGTTGGCTGCGTTGCGACGTCTTTATGTAGCGATTTTACGACGTACGTGTTGAATGTGTTGTCTAAAAAAGAAAATGTGGCGCGAGGGGCCGAAAAACGATTCACCTTGTGTAGACGTCGAGTATGTAGATTTTGTGTAAGGGTGAGAAATTCTTGGAATTATCGAACCTCGATTTGCCTAGGATGATGGCAATTATCGGCGATATTAATCACTATGGTACTCTTCTTAAAAAAGGTAGCACTGGTGGGAGGATTAAAAGAAAGCTCCGCCCATATAGAGGAGGTAGACACCTCGAAGGCGGGGCTAATGTTCCCGAATATTATTACCCGCCGAGGTTTTACCACCTATTTGACGTCATATCAAACAAAAGAAAAGTCTTCCTACAAGCAGAAATTCTGGCTTTATGATGTGGACGCTCAAGAGTACACATCTTCTGAAGTTCTGAAGAACCTCGCAATAAAAACTCGCGCAACTCTTTCAATACACCACGAGTACATCGTATCAACTACGAAACTCCGCGTGAAAAAGCTGCTCGACTCGTTCGACGGTAATAATCGCGCAAGTTGTAAAATTTCCGCACCATTTTACCGATACAATATGAAAAACCGCGACAAAAGCTCGTTACGCGAATAACGCAGCATCTCGATAGCGAAAATACAACTCCGCCAAAGTTGAAAATTTTCTGACCCTTGATACGGGCTAAGCAGAAGGAGCGAGGAAAACTCCGCGTATAACTTTAGCATAAAATGCACAGTATACGCTGGCACGTTATATGAATATTGTAAGAAGCGGCGACGCTCTTTTAATTATTATTACTCCGGGAAATTTCTCGAATAAATTCTGACGTCGCGGTTTCGCGGTACCGACGCGTAAAAATTCGACCATCTAATAAAAATTCCGAGAATCTACCAGCGGTCGCGTCGTCGTCTCTGCGGGTAAATCCGCTTTTCAAAGAGTCAAAGAGAAACGATACTCGTATACATACACAATACAAATGTACGAGTATATACTCGCGGTAGCATTATAACAACCACAACTTGAAAGGCTGTTAATTAAAAACACGCTATAAAAACAAATAGATTGATGGATGATATCGGGTAAAATGTTTTGTTCGTAACAATATCGCGCCAAGAACGTTGTAATCCCTAAATATCATGTTGTAAAATAATTGCGATAATGAATAGGTTGCCATAATAGATGGATAAGGGTAGGAAATCGGGGAGCTGAATTTAGCTCACGTAGATAACGATAACGTTATAACATAAACAAATCGTATACTCATACACGAGTATGGTATACGTCTACGTATTTTGTAACTGTAAATACCGCGTATATACCGTAATTTTACAACGCGACCATTGCTGTACACCGGGTGGCCGATTGATCATGCCCCGTGCCCCCCCTCCGCCGGATAAATAAATTACTTTTTTCGGTTTAATTGCAAAAATGACAGCAATGGCTTAAACAATGTAGAATTGGACATCATTTTCTTCATTAAAAAATCAAATTTGTTCTTATCAATCCATTCTTAAGTTGAATTGCTATGTATTTATGTAGTTTTCATCAACTCTAAATACATCGAATAAATTAAAATTTAATTTTTCAACTTGAAAATGAATTATTGATAAGACAAAATTTGATTTTTTATTGAAGAAAATAATATCTAATTTAAGATTGTTCAAGCCATTGCTGCCAGATTTACGAGAAAATCGAAAAAAGTAATTTATTTCCCGGGGTAAGGAGCATGATCAATCACCCACTCGAAACGTTGGATTTCAAATTTCGTATTTCATTTCGCGGTACACGTTTCTCGCAACGACCAAATTCTCGCGAGCAATTACACACTTTGCATAACTCGATGAAGAATCGACGTCGAAAAAGTACAAGAACGTCGAGCTGACCGCCGCGTTCGCCGCCACTTAACGGCCGAATTTTCTCGCCGAAATTCCCGTCTAATGGAAAACCCTTCTAACGCTTCCGCTAAATTAATTTCCGTCTAAATTTCGCGAATAATATTCCGCTGGCAGGAACTCCGCTATGACATCGGAGTCCGAAAACCGCGAAATTCGTTTAAGCATTCGTGAAAATTTTCGCCAAAAAACAATTACAACCATGCGAACGAAGGCAAGCATCCGACTATAGTGAGTCGTCCGCACCTAAATTAAACGACAGAATTTCCAACTTTTCGCCGTCCGCGTCACGCGAAAACCAGTAAGTGTAACCCAAGTCTTCACGGCTCCTTCAACCCTCGGTTTTCAAAACCCACCAAAAATACCAAACGTTCCAATAAAAGTTTCCGAATAGCGATTCGATGACGAGCCAACTCAAATATAAAATGGTAGCCGCATTCTTTCTCACCTCATCATGCCAGAACGAGCAAACCGAATTTCGTAAAATTTTCAACACAGTAAATTACTGGTAATTATCGTAAATACGCGAAGTTGATAGTAAGTTACCGAAAAACCGCAAATTTACGGTAAATCGTCATTGGTCACTAACTGTAAATCAACAGTAAATTACTGCAAATTATGGTTAAATTATTGTAGATTACCGTTGAATTACATAAATTAAATTACTGATAAATTACAAACATTTACGGTAAATTATAGGTAATTTACCGGTAACTATCTGTAATTTACCGGTAATTACCTGTAATTTACCTGTCGCGAACTTACAGTAATTATTTCAACTTATCAAGATTGCGCCATAAAAAGACATTGGCAACAATTTTGATGTCATTCACCTTTCTGTAATAACGGTAATTTACCCCTACTGCCATAATTTTCTGATTTAGATCTCAGCTAAAAGTCCAAGAAGATTTTTGTAACATCGATTGCGATTGAGAGTTATTATGAATAGAAAGAAAAAAAATGGAGCATGCGGTAGGGGATGAAGCCCCCAATTAGCGAAGCTAGTACAACATAAACGTGGTGGATAGGTTGCATAACCAATTTTTTGCAGAAAAAAACTCCAAAGCTTCCTAATCGCCTAGGAAAAGTACTGTTGTAAAATTTTGTTCAATCGGACCCTGGGAAAATTTTTCCGATGTACGAGTATTATCCTAATGAAACGTACACTCGTTTGTCCGATAGAGCGATTTCTCGGTCGTTACACGAATTTTAGTGCTCTTTCCTGCAAAAACTGGCTTTGTAAACCATTGTACCCATGATCCTATCTCGAACGAATTTTGCAATATCAATTTCTCCGAAAAACGATTATGGTCAACTATGGGACGAGGACTGCGTCGGCAAAAACTAATCCGCCATCTGGATTACCAAAACTAGCACACGGTTCGATTTTTCCTCACCTGCAAATCGTCGCACTCGGCTGAATTTATCGACTGCACTCAGACGAGCCCTCGACTTGAGCTCACGAATCCACCGCAATACCCATAATTCATCGTTTACGACCGGAAATCCTTCTAAAAAGCACTCGTACAACGAACGCACGCGTGTTTCAGAGCTAGAAAAACGTCGATCGGGGGGGAAAAAAGCACCTCAAACAACATCACGAAAACACGACACCGCTCACCGAGTCACCACCGCGGACCAGCGTTCCCGCGGATACCGGCGATTTTCCATTTATTTAATCATATACGTATTAAAGGATTTATAATTAACAAGAGTGGTATTTTTACGGAGGCGGTCGTCGTCCAGGCGCAAGCATAAAGTGCGAAAGGGCCTATATACGAGGGAATTAAGCGTGAAAAGGTCTCTTTGTTACATAACGTTTATATGTAATAAAGGCTGAACGTTGCTCTGCCGTGTCCGTTTGTTATTGATCTGCGGCTAAGGCAACGTCGTCGTGCATAATCGTTCTTTTGATGGGAAAAAGCGCTCGGAGCTGCTGCGATGATGCGGCTCGCTCAAAAACGGCCTCGCTTTTGCGGCCGTCGCTCTTCGTCGCCATTAGCGCTGCGTTCGGCGCCGCCGTTGCTACCTAAGAGGCTATTGTTGACGCGCCAGTTTTCATAATGAACGAAGCACTTAATAAAAAGCTCGACGGCCGCAGTATACAGCTATACACCGCCGCTTCACCCCGTCCCGCCGCTTCCAGCGTAATATCCAACCGCTCCGCCATTGCTGCGCTTCTTCCAGCTCGAAACGCTTACGCAATTTTCGCAGCTTTTTTTAGCTCGTTTCTTCGAGTAGAATTTCTTCATTTTTTTTTCTCATTCTCCTCGTCGGTCGGACGACAACGTCGATGATTTCACACTTTAAAGACGCCAGCGTCTTCGGCATTTCTTGTGAATTTCTCCGCATCCAAACGCCGATCAAGTCGATACCAACTTATCGACGAATTAATCGGGAAATGGTTCGACGCTATCTCACCAGGCAACGCGTATTTGCGCCCTTTTTTTCTCGATAAATCATCGCCTCCTTTGCCACGCATCCTGAACGAGTTATACGTCGAAATGAAAATGGAAAGAAATATACATCAAACACGCATCGTTACACCGGCGTTTCGTCATACACAGTTATCGTGTACGCAAACGAACGCAGCACGCATTACGCAATTTTCAATCCGCACTCGACTAATTCGTCCAGACTTCCCCAATTTTCGTTCGCATCTCAGCTGGATTTCGTCTCCGGTTCGTGGCGCGGTACACAATGCTGTGACTCATTCCTAAGATTAACTAGGGGACCGACGATGCGTCGCGTCGCATCACCTCGCAATTCCCCATCCAATTTCCATAACGCTGCCAGAGTGCATCGAGTATGACGTCGAGTCTCTTTCGCTCTCTCCCTCTTCGGTTAAACGCGTTTATTCCACTTGATGTAGACGCACCGACGACGCGCCATTGTGCGAAGCGCACCCTCGCCCTTGTTTTCGCGCACAGCGATCTTTGATCGCAGCTACCCGGCGCTAATCTACGTTTTAATGGAGCATTTCAAATATACTAATCGTAACCGGTATCGTAATTAAGATCTTGTACAACTTCGTTACTCTTCGTACCACGTACTAATAATATTTACGCTAACGATGCGCGTTCGCAGTCCTTTCGACGACGTATAAACCCGCCGAGGGTTGATCGTACGCGATACGATAGTAATAAACTTGTTGGAAATTTCCACACACGTGGCTGGTGCAGCGGATTAAACTGTATGGTCGAATAAGCATGCAACTAGGTACGCGCGTTTGTCGAAGGCGAAGAAGATAAAAAATCGGGAACACTCGTGACTCGGGTATGAGGCTTATTTGGCTGAAAATTTACAGGAATCCGAGTACGGAGGATCTGCCACCTTGAGCTATCTCGTTTCAGCATCCGTAAGTCGATCAACGAATGACAAGGGTATCGTACAAAATTGAAAAATCGCAAAAATCTTCAAAACCACGAAGAACCTCCCCCAAATCAAGAAAATGAATCTTCCACGCGTTAAATTTCACTCTATTCCGTCTATCGGCGACGAAAAAAAAATCACCCACACCGGAACGAACAACATTTCCTCACAAAAAAAACCCACCTTCGTATAAATCTTAAGTGAGCTGTACTTATTAAAAACTAGTACACGAACACATCCACCCCTGCGCTATTTCGCCACCCTCCATCGACTAGAACCACCGTTTCAAAGATCACCGCCAATTGATAAGTTTCCCTTCAAGATTCGCGACGTTATCGGGGATCAGGGCACACGGCGATAAGAAAGCTCCGGGGAATAGCGAAAACGCGCGCGAAAAAAAATCGCCCCCGCGAGCTCGTACCCGGCGCAGAAATTAAACCCGAACCGCATATTAATATCGGCGAGTACATGCACTCATAATTTGAAACAAACCATTTCCATTAAGCGACCAGAATAGCTTTTAAAATTTAATCGTAAAAGCATTCCACTTAAGAGATGATGTTAACGCTTTTAAAAGTCAAATATGGCAACCGCAACGTCGACACTATACCCGAGTACGCCGCGATGTATATTTTTTTCCTGCCTCTACCAGCACCCGCGATACCATTCGTCGAGTACCATACACAACCGTGCCTCGACAAATCGATATAGGTACTATACGCGTACTGTGTATGTGTGTGTGCGTGTGTGTACACTAGGTAACCGTAAAAGTCTGCATACCAAGAGCTGATCAAACAAATCATTCGAAAATGTTTTATCATTTGAATAAATAACGAAAACATCGTACCGCCCGCCGTCCGCCTTCCTCGGCTAATCAAAGGTTTCACTTTGGACTTTTAACCACAAAAATCGAACGATTTAAGGTTTTCGACCTATGTACACCCACGTACGACGCACGTACCTAGCCGCAGCTACTAGCTACTACCTACGTACCGAATTATATTGCCTATGCTAACCTTCCGCCTCACTCTTACTTTTCCGGGCACTCGTAACACGCCGCACAAAATTACTCTATTTCTAACCTAATACACGACCGAAGACATTTCCATTTTTCCAAAATTTACTCAAAGCCAACTTTTAAACGCTATAATTTTCGTACTCGTCGCTCGTCGCCTTTATTAACGTGAACGTACAGTCCTTGAGTATATTTTTAACGTCCACGTGGTTAAATTTTACTAAATTTAATACGATGAACCGAACACCAACGACACATTACTAATTCATAAGTACAAAATCGAAAATTTATCTCAAGATGGAAATTTTCTTCGAATCGCCGCCAACGCAATTTCAAACAAAAACGAAAAAAGAATCGCCGCCCATAACACGTAAAGAGCCTTCAACGTATCCTTCAAAAAATTCACGCACTTCCGAGAAAATCCCACTCGTGAACTTCGCGGCGAAAAAATAACCCCTGATTCGAATTCTACGCCTTCGAAAGCCCGTCAATCGATATATATGACGATTCCTCATCAAATTCGACCGTTCGCCCTTGAATCGACCCTCCTACGCTTCAGCCCTTCATTCGTAACATTTCAAAAAAGCTTAATTACAAAGTACCGAATACGTGATTAACTTCGTTTAAGAAATATTTCTTTCAACTCGCCTTAAATACATTAGCCAAGGATGGGGAAAGGGACAATGGGGCCATGGCCCCTCATGGGCTTGGAAAAAATCGTAAAATGGTATATTTATATTGAGTATTTCAAAAAGATGTTACCGCCCTTATAAGATTTTGTATTTAGCGCACTCCAGAGGGTAGAAGAACGCATTGTAGACCTCGGGTTCAAATCTAGGAACTTATTCCCTCGTTTTCAGTGACGAAATGCCGCAAATCTCATCTCAATATCTGCTTTTGTGTATAAATTTTTTAGTACAATGAAATTGCGATTAACTTACAAAAAAAAGCTTTAATCGACAGTATTTCTGTAATTTTTTTTGTGAAAAAAAAAACATAATTTTTGTGTGATATAATAAACAAAACACCACAAAAATTGACGGTAAATTACCGCAAATACTGCGAATTTACGGTAATAATTGCAACTTATCAAGAGTGTATCAGTATAGTGGCATTTGCAACAATTTTGCTGTCATTCGCCTTTCTGTAATAACGGCAACTTACTCCAACTGCCATAAGCTTCTGATTTAGATGTCAGTCAAAAGGCCGAGAAGATTTTTGTAACATCAATAATTACGATTGAGAGTTATTATGAATAGAAAAAAAAAATGGAGTGTGCGGTAGCGAGCATTGCAAAGCAATGTGATGGCAGGTTATATGCGACAATTTCAACAGCTTTGAAAAAAACTATCGAAAAAAAATTTCACCCCTACTTCTTTAAAGTTTTGGCCCTCCCCCTTAGAAAAAAACTGACTACGCTACTGAATACATTACCTTCAAAGGGACGATTTTTACAAGGGTTAGATAAGGGATGAGATTTTCCCGAAGACTAAAAATCATCCGACCTATCGATGGTGTGATTTTCGTCGAAAACCGACGCAAAACGAGAAAACCGCCGTTAAAAGACAATCGACACCGGAAACGACGCTTCTACGATACTTTTTTCGACATTTCGTACGATTATTTCTTCGCATTTGCAACCCGTACCGAGGACTCATTACGCCGCCAAACCGAGGTAAACTTTCCGAATGACCTTTCTTTCAACAGCGCCAAATTACGCCGTAAGATCTACCGGTTTAGCGAATTTTCAATCAACGTTGAACTTTTCGCGAATGAATTATTGATACAGGTACTTCGGGTTTATTAGCGTTGAACCGCCGCCAAAGGAATATTAAGCCTTTGATCTGTTGGCACCGAGTTATTACGGTTAAATTCGACACGAAGCTTAAACCCGTAGTATACGTAATACGTACGACGCCGCAGATATGACGTTCGACTAGTGAAATATATCGCTCGCGAGCTTTTTTTTCCCGCTCCACACGTCGTACATCGCCGTAGCGGCGACGGCGACGGGTACATGTCGAGTATACGGCTATAATTTCCCAGCGACACTTCTCGAATCTCGTATAATCGTCGAAATTCGAAACGGTGCTAATCTCGATGGAAATTAATTTAGCGCGCCGGCTACAACGGCGGCGTTTCGGTTGGCGCGGACGGGGAGACGTAGCGTGGAAAAAAGTTAACAAAACCCGAAAAAGCGTTCAAAATGCAATAGACGTCGGTAACGTACGCAGATAAGTCTTCATTCATTAGAGCTCGTCGCCGTTGTTGGCTTGTCTAGCGAAATGAAAATTAATTTATCACCCCCTAGAAAATAAAGAACCAGATAAGAAAATACGCAAATGATAAAGTTTACGCGAGACGAGGCCGTAAATTACAAAGGCTAGCCTTTTTTTTCCCTCTACTCGTTCGCCGTCGACCGCCGAATTTTTCGCACGTCCCATGCGAACGTTTTCACATTCGCGACGCCGCGCTGCGTCCTTCCCACAGCTCGAAGTCGTCGTCGCCGCCGCTGTGCAACTCGAAAATTAAATACTTTTGGAGCGGCTGCGACTACGACGACGACGACGACGACGGCGGTGGCGCGTGTGAAGTGTGTACCGTGTTACACTCGTAGTTAGGTAATAGGTATACACGTCGAGTCGCGCACTTGACGGCGAAATTCGGTGATTTTTTTCAACCCTTATTCGATTCGCGCCGCGATAAAGTTATTTCCAAATAGTTCGAAGCCTCCTGCCGCGTCGCACCCCGCGTCGTCGCTTTCAATATTCTCCTCTAGCGGTGCTCCCCGGCGCTTTCTTCGTCCACGATGTTCGCTCCCGCGCCCGCTCGCTACCACTTTCTTCGTTTTCTTCTCCGCGCTGCTTTTCGCTTTTTAGTTGACGGCGTACTCGACCGCGGCGCTACTGCGGCCTCGATTCGCGCACCGAAACGAATCCCCTTTCGAGATCACGAACACGCTATTTTTCAAACTGTTTCCTTCTTCCAAGTGATCAGTGGTTAAACGTTCGTCATCCAGGTGATTCCAACTATTTCGAGTTGTTAGCGCGTACAGTCTCGTATCTTTTTTTTCATCCTTTCAATCTTCGGTTTGTTAATTTCGATAATTTTTTTTTTATAAATCGAATTTTAATTTATATTTATCAATTTTTTTCACCTCGTTGTTCCAACTAGTGACTCGTGTTGTGCGAATATTGAAAAAATTTCAGTGACGAGTAATTTTATTTTTTTTTGGAAAATTATTTTGCAGTGGTGTCGCGGTTATAATTTTTTTAAAACGCGTGATTACCTTGAGTTTTTTTTTTTTTTCGTTTTTTCGAAAAAACTAGTTGTTTGTGAGTGAGTGAGTGAAGTGCTCTGTACATGGTGATGTACGTACTACGTACGCGTCGAATCGCTATATTCGAGTTATTTCGCGCGTTCGTCTGCTGGCAATTTCGTTGGTGTTGTTGTACGGTGTGATCTTCTCGCGTAAAGCGTTGTTCGACATATCGAAGAAAATATGCACGAAAAATATCACTACTTCGATAAAAATCCATGATTTATCGCGCGCACAGTGTCCGGGTGTCGTCGTTTCATATCGCCAATTATGCGTCGCGTCATCACTCTTCACCGTTTGGCGTCACTTTCCACGCATATCGCGCGTATTTTATTCGTACTCGGTTACGTGTTGTTCGGCGCCGTAAACACTTCGGATTTCTGTCCCGGCGTCTGCACGTGCAAATGGCGCAGCGGCAAGCAGAGCGTCGAATGCACCGAGAAAAATCTCATCACCATACCCGAAGGTATAGACACCGAAACGCAGCTACTCGATATATCGGGCAACAATTTGCAGGTGCTGCCGAAGGAAACGTTCATGAAACTCTCGCTGCTGGATCTGCAGAAAGTCTATTTACGTAACTGCTCTATCGGCCAAATAGACGATCGCGCCCTCAAAGGTTTATCGAACGTGGTGGATTTGGATTTATCGAACAACCTGATCACCTCGATACCGTCGTCTATTTTCGAAGACGTACCTAACCTGCGTAATTTCTCGCTGGCGCACAATCCGATCCAGAAAATCGACGCGTTATCGTTCAAAAACGCGGGCTCTTTAACCAAGCTCGACTTGTCGCATTGCCAAATCAAGGTAATAGCGCCGCGAGCCTTCGAGGGCATCGAATACCTCGAAATACTCAGACTGAACGACAACAAGCTCAGCGAGTTACGCATCAAGACGGTAGACTCGTTGAGCGGCCTGCACGGCATCGAGCTGCACGACAACCCGTGGTACTGTGATTGTAGTCTACGTAA
Organism: Maconellicoccus hirsutus; assembly: GCA_003261595.1. Lineage (NCBI taxonomy): Eukaryota > Metazoa > Arthropoda > Insecta > Hemiptera > Pseudococcidae > Maconellicoccus > Maconellicoccus hirsutus. Next base: position 6,683 of record QBDW01005859.1, on the reverse strand, counting down.
ATTGAAAATATGGCTAGTCGAGAAAAACGTTCCTCATCCCATCGATCCGGTTTGCATCGGCGGGCCGAATCGCGTGCTCAACAAATCGTTCAACCATCTGCACGCCGACGATTTCGCCTGCAAGCCGGAAATGAAGGTAAAGCCGGAGTATCGCTACGTCGACGAGGTAGTCGGCGCTAACGCTTCGATCGTTTGCAAGGTGGTCTCAATACCGCGGGCCACCATCACGTGGCACTGGAACGGGCGCACCTTACTCAACAACAGCAATTTCAGCCCGTACCAGCGCGTCGTCATCTACGAGAGCGGCGACGTCGAACGTAAAAGCGTTCTGACGCTGGTCAACGCTCAAGAATCCGATTCTAGTCAATTCACGTGCATGGCCGAAAATCAGGCCGGCCGCGTCGAAACGAATTTCACGCTGAAAATAAGCCGCCCGTCGGGCTTCGCCTTGCTCAACAGCGGCTACACGGCCGGCATCAGCGTCATCTTGATCGTCATCATATTCTCGATACTGATCGCCATCGTTTACCTGTTATTCCGCATCAAAAAAATGCCGCCGGCGCGCGAAATCAAACGTTCCAACGACGAGATCATCCCCAACGGCAACATATGCCAATCAGCCCAAAACAAAAGCCTCTCTATCGAGCCGTCGTCCGAATGTAAGAAATCGTACACGGCGGCGGTCGGCGGCTGCGGCATCGCGCCGTACGCCCGCACCGACACCACGCAAACGTTACCGCGTCTCGGCGACCTATCGTATCGCACTGCCATGTACGACGACACGTTCAAGGGTATGGTCGGACCGCCGATGTCGGCCGCCTATCAAACCGCCGAGACCTCGAATCCGGACCTCATCGCCGACACGCGATACCAAGACGGCATCGAAAGCCAGCACGTAGCCGGCGGCCAATACACTCGCGCCAACGATATCCTATACCCGTCTAGTCTATGGAATCAAAACGAAATACAGCAATTTTTCAAAAGCTCCAGCACGTCGGAGTTCCGTTTCGATACCGACGACAAAACGCCCATCATCGAAGAGGTGTCCTTCTACGACGGCGGAGGCGGCGGTTGCCCTACCAACCCCAATAATCTTTCCACCTCGATGGCCAACGCCACCGATACCACGCGTACAAGACGCCCAAAAGACTGCGAATTTCCGACAACCTCTAGTCCGTCGTCAGACTCCAACGTCATACCATCGTTCAATCATCCGCCCAACGCTAAAACCATACGTGTCTGGCAAAAGGGTGTACAAGTCTTGCCGCCGGTTACCACGCTTAAAAGGGTCTTAATACGAGCCTCGCCCGACGAAGGTTACCTAGACGGTTGTGGAACGGACGTTTAAAAAATGTATGTAAATATAACGACAAATACGCTAATTATTTTATTTTCGTTTTTAACCTTTTTTTTTTTGGTTCCCTTTTTTTTCTCTTTTTCTCTATATCTCTCTCTCTCCCTCTCTCTCATTTTATCGTATTTACGCGAAATTTTCATAGATTTCGACGTTTCGTTTTTTTCCCATTTTATCTTCAATTTTTATTTTTATTTTTTCTTTCTTCTTTTTTTTCCCGGGGATAAAACAAAAAAAAATTACCCTATTTTTTTTTTAGTTTTTGTTCATTGTATTTTTGTGTCTTAGTTTATAGTTACTCGTGTTTGGAGACATTTTATCCTTATGTTATGTTTTTTTTTTCATTTACTTTTTCTCTTTCAAAGGCGTAATTTTTTTATTTGTGTAAAAGTGTTTTTTTTTTATTTTCACTTCCAAGTATTAAAATTATCTCTAAAAGAAAAAAAAACCAAAGACGACATTTCATCGCCTTTTTTTCACGTTTCGGTGTATTTGCGTCGTAATACTATTTCTTTCGTTCATCGTGTAATACACACATTTTTGACGTATATAAGTTCCTCGAAAAAATTACGCCTATATTCGTTTTTTTTTATTCGTAACAATTTTTACTTGTAAATACGATGATTATTCGGTATTTGTTTAACTGAAAAATTGTGATATAATTTTGTATGTCATTAAACCTTTTATCAATGTTTAAAGTTTCGTAAATTTATTTCGTTGAGAAAAATCACACGTTCGCGTAAAAAACCAACTCCGATGTCCGTTGTACTCGAAGCTTCAGTACACTCGACCTTTTGCGATTACAAGTACATATGTATTAATTAAACTACTTATTGGAACCCTTTAACCACACCGATACGCTATTTACGAATAAGTGCGCCCAATTAAAACATATGCGAGCCCTCGCCCTAGGTTGAAGGCTTCTAACAACCAATTATCGTTCACCTGCCAACTGTCAAATAAAATTTAAAAAATATCTCCTGAAATTTCAACACCGCTATAATACCATAAGACCAAAAAAAAAAAAAAATACCCAAAATCCCATGTGATTTTCGTATAACGTTACATCGCTATTTAAACAGCAACTCTCCTCGTAACACTCGAGAAACGCGAATGTTCGAAACGAAATCTTCGTCTCTATCGCTTTTATTATAAAAGTTGTTCAGATTGCAAACATTCATCGAACTCCGCCGAAACCACCTCGGCGAAAATAATCTGAAAAATGAACTTTCGAAATCGTTCGAGTCGCGAACCAAACCATTGAATTGGCCCACTCGCCGAGGTACCCTTTGATTAAGAATTTTTATTCGCCACAAGGGGTACTTGGATACCACCTACATTACACTCTGCACACCACTCGACTCTCTCAAATATTTTTCCCTACACATCTTCTACGTTGAGCTCGCACCATGCTCGAATAATACGCGAATAATAATCGACGTTCGCTATCACCCTTCGTTCGCGTACCTGGCTCCTTTGCGTTGTTACTTTTTTGAAATACGCGAAAACTTTCACATCATTTTCACGATTACGACGTACTCGACGTTTCTCGCCCCTTTTCCGAGCCAACTTCTACCTCAGCACCGGAGTACATTCCTTTCGCTTCGTTCTTTCCGTTGACCAACGATAGAAGAATTCGCTGACGAGATATCTCGTATTTACCTTCGTTTTTAATTTCGCCTTAAATACGAATAAAAAAGCCCGTAGATAAAAATCAACGACTGAACCGAGTAATACTTCGGTTAACGGAGTTTCGTTAAATTACTTAAATGGTAAAAAATACGTTAAAAAAAGGGATTCTTTTGAAAATATTCTGGCTTTTTAGAAAACCTTGAAAAGACACGTTTCTATCGCGTACTCCCCCATATACACCGTAACGCTCGCTTTATTCGCGAGTAAACAAAATATTTTCTATATTTCTTCGCTTCTTTTTTTTTGTATCCTTTTTTTAACCACTTTTATTCCAATATTAACTAGCGCCAAGTCGCCTTTTTAATTGGTGTTTCCTCCTCCCCTCTTTTCTTTAATCCTTTAATGCCATAAGTTTCGGTATGCTCGTATTTTGTATACGCGTTTCTTTTTTACCGCTTTTTTTTTTCTACGAAGGGGAAAAAAGTCACTACGTTACAAATTTAAAGCCTTGACGGCCGTGGAAATTTTGTATAATTCATCAAAAATTCACGTCGACTTTGATACGTTTTTCCTCTTCTTTTAGCTTTCGTCTTACTAAAATACTCGACAAAAAACCGCCACCCTTTGGCTCGCGAAACTTTGTAAATTTACGAATTAAATAATTCATTTTTTTATCTTCCTTCGGACATTTTATTTATTCTATTCGCTTTCGATCACACGTAATTTATAGTTCGACATGATTTCATCGTTGCTTCTCACCTTCCCTCGGCCATTTTTCCACCTATAGTCGCTAGTATTCATGTCGCGATGTCATTCAACCGATTACAAACTTTGCGGGGGAGTAAAAAGAATTTTAAATTCGAATATAATTATAGTCGAGAACGTAAAAGTAGATAACCGAGGAGACCGATAGACAAAAAGAAAAACTTGCGGCGATCGCACCCACACGAAAAGCGGAATTTTTTCGTTTTATTTCACAATCAAACCTTCGTATTTGAAAGTTCAATCCGATAAAACTTCAACGTGACACAAAACGATCTTCTTCGACGAGAAACGGATTAAAACGACACATTCGTAAAAAAAACTATCTTGATTTTTTAGACGTTTTTAAAATATTTGAAAACACGTACTTCAAAAAATAAAAACAGAGGCAGAAAAAATATCGAAAATTATGCGTTATTTCTGGAATCATAATTCGCCATTTTCAGACATTCCGCACGTTTCCAGCGAAAATACCACTTCCTTCGGAATTACTCCAAAATCCGCGGATCATCCGACACGATAAAATTTAAAGATTTCGATTTCGTTTCAAAAACTTCAGATAAACTTTCCAAATCGGCTAGAAACCAGCAACGAAAAAAAGAATTCGCTGTTCCTCCCTCTCCCCTTCACAAAAAATCCGCTTTTATGTAAGTTGAAATTTTTTTTCAATATCTGGCGAGTAGAAATTTGTGAAAAAAAAACACAATTCGAACAATACAAAACGAAACAACAGTTTTTCTTGCTTTTATTTCAGCATATTTATTGATTAAAAGAGCAAAATTTAAGACTGCAGACGTTTTTTTTCCTCGAAGAGCGACGAATTTTAAAAATATCTTTTTTTGATTTAGTCGAAAAAATTTACGAAAAATTCATTCTCAATGAAATAAATAAATTTCTAATAAATTTTTCCAACTGAAGAAAAAAAAATGTTGCTTTTTGCCGCACTTAGAAAAAGTGCGCCCGGGAGTCGTCTCTTCTCACTCTTCCCCTTTCGCGCCACCACTAAAAGCAAAAACAATTAAAAAACGTCAAAAAACACCTTTAATTACACCACTATCCATTTTCCTTCACTGCGCGTCGATTCGAATCAACTCGCGTATATTTACTCGTATTAACGCCGCGTAAAAACAAGTCTTACGTATTTCCTGCTTCACGAAATTGTTAGATTTAAAAAAAAAAAAAAAGAGAAAAAACACCGGGTTGATCGTTACGTTGCGAGTACTTCTTGAATTTTTCACTACATGAAATTTTGATCGGATAGATAAAACGTCGTGATAAATTCAACGAAATTACGAGCTTAATACGTTGCGAAAAAAAAAAGCAGAACACGGAAGTAGAGAAGAACTCGAGCCATCCGCGATATCTATATAAACTTAACCAGCGCACGTACAATTTCCAAACTACGTTTTTCGAATCGTTCGACAAATCGAATTAATTCCGAGTAAATTTATTTTAAAATGAAAATTTCAAATTTCATCGCGATCAAATGTTCGCGTCTGGTACGTCACGCATACACGTCACACTTCACCTATTCGCAGTAATTTTCCTATTTTCAAATAATCAACTCGAACGCGATTAGTTTTTTCCTCTATAAATATTTATTTCGCATTACTTTTATATACTTTATCGCGTAATAATAACTATGAAAAATACCCAATAAAAATAAGATAAACATCGAGTAACGTTCGTAAAATAATAATTTTGAGAATTCAATAACTAAATCGTAACTTATAATTGAGAAACTTTTCGACGGAAAAATTTCCACTAAAAGGGCCTTAATACAACGCGTAAAATGTTCATTAAAATTACTCGCCGGCGGCAATTCGCCTAATAACTTTCTTTTCTAATTTAAATTCAAAGCTTCGCGTTTTCATTGCGCGTAAAAAAAATAAAAAAAAAAAACAAAAAACGGAAAACTTCGACGTCTGTTTTATCGGTGACAAAATATCGGTAAATATTTGTATTCGAAAAAGTATAATTCTTACGCGTAAACGGAAAAGGCGCGAAAGACACGGAATTTTCGCGAGATAATTTTCACCCAAGAAATACGGCGTTTCTTTCAAAAATATGACAAAAGCGTCGCACGGAAAACTTCAACCTTTTGGGAACGCGTTAACGAAACACAAAATAATTCTCGAATCTGAATTCTCGACTCGAAGACGACACCTCATCAAACATTCACGATAGTAAATTGCGAAAAATTCAACAAGGAAAACAAGTTGATTGCGATACTCGTGATTCTTGTCCATAGTGCTTTTTGTCCACCAAAAAAGGTGGAGAAATTCGTCACACCATGTAAATAATAATAAGGTTAGTTCGCGTGTTACGAAATTAATTTTTCGACGCGCAGAAAAAATTTCTCGTCAGAAATGCAACGATAATAACTAAGCGAATATATCGTCGACCTCCTCTCGGTAAGCGGTATTAAAATAAAATATCGAGTAACTAAAACAACGAAAAAAAAATCGCCTCTTTGACCGGCTACTCGGCACGAAATTCAATCATAGAACCCTCTCCCCTCCTTTTGTGTACACGTGTCGAAAATTTTTTCCAAAGTCGAGAAATATTCGCCGCGAGGTCATCGCGCGTCGTCGTTTTAAATAGAACGAAAAATTTTCAACGGATTATTTCCACGCTAAAAAATTCGACTTTGCAAGAAAATATTTACCAAATTAAATTCGCGTATAAGAACGGGAATTTCATAACGTTCGCCTAACAAGAGTACGTAATATTAAAAAAAAAAGTACAAAAAAATACTAAAAAAAAAACGAGTTTTAAATTTTTGAAAAAAAATCCAAAATAACCCGAAGCGTCGATCCAACGCGAAGTTGATTTTATTAAAAGATATTTGCGCCACGAAGACGAACAAAGAACGCGGAAAAATTCAACGGAATGCTACAGGAAATCCTCCCGAAATGCGCTTTTCTCCAATTCT
>QBDW01005858.1:0-12352 GCA_003261595.1 Maconellicoccus hirsutus | reverse complement strand
TTAATTTAAAAAATTTAATAATTTTAAATTACTTAAATAAAATTAATCTTTTAAACTGATTCATTTTAATAATTTATTTTATTTTAATAATTATTTTCATAATAAATTTTAAAAACAAAAAAACTTATTTTCCTTTACGAAAAAATTAAATGATAAAAAAATTTAATAAACCTCAACGCCGAAAAGTCTCCCCCCTCCCTTATCAGACCCATTAACGACTCCCGACTTCTGAAAAAATTAATCTTCACATTGTAAATGGTCTCTCGAAGCATACAAAGGTATTTTCACCAGTTTGGAACCCACCTGAAGGGAAAATCGTATATATAAAAATTATTAAAAATCAATCGAGGGGTGAATTTTGTTTCAACTTTTTTTTCGAATTCGTCAAATTTTCAAATTTCCCGAAAAAAAAACAACTTCAACGAGCTTTTACGAAAAATGCCATCAACACGATGTTCGGAAAATCTTGCGGAAATTCATCGCAAAACCCATCGCCTGTAAATTCCTCCAGCTTCTTCAGACCATCTTTACGACAACCTTTGAGGATAAATTCGCCAAAACAGAAAGTAAACCGAATCGATGAAACACCTTAAACCATCACAAAGATATCATCGCGACACCGATAAAACACCAGATTACAGCTACCCTGCCCCCCTCAATCGCGTAAGAATCGCACCACGGGGCGAAAAACCTCGTCGCACGCGTCAATATCGCCTGCTTTCGATAATTTTAGAACGGATCTTTTGAAAGTACGTTATAAGTGGTGTTAAAAATACCCAAATATGGCTCAGTTTACATTAGCTTTTAGTCGAGCTACACGATACGTATAAATATCGTAACATTTAGGTATATTAAATCAACATCAAAGAGCATTTGAATTTATTGCAACTCGTAGAGAACCCATAAAAGCCACAGGGTGATCGAATATGCCCATCACAATACCCCTAATACTTCCGCGTCATTTCACGCGTCCCCCTGCTAACGTTTCCGAACACCTTGTACCTCGGTATCGTATACGTAATACACCTACTTAATGAAATACACAGAATCTCGCCTAAGAAACATCTGTTGGCCGCCGGAGAACGCTCACAATGTAACGACTTGTAAACCGGAAATTAACTTTCATCCTTTTAAGTACTTTTAAAAGTGCAAAGGCTTGTTACAATATTAGTCGCGTGCCATAATCATTTTAAAAATCAACGCACAGCCTTCTCACCAGATGTTCTCTAAACGAGAGAAAAAACCGTCTCGACTCGTACATCGTCCACGTTAGGTTTCGTTGACCCTGGAATTAGATTACCAAAAAACCTTTCTACGCGCCAATTCATTTTTATCTTTTTTAACCTAAAAAAGTCACGTTACGGGCGTAAATTAACGCCCGCTTTTCATAACAACAAAATTACCCAGAAGAGAGAAAAATCTATTCATTACGTAATTTAAAAGCCAACCGACGGCGCCATCGAGACTAATGAAGCGACATTACAATGAGCTAGGAATTTTTTACAATCTGCCTGGTTATATATTTCGGCCTTTTTTCTCTACTTCTTCAAATCACCAAACGAATCGAAAAAAGAATCCGCTACCATTAGGTAAATAAAAACATCGTAAAGGTTGACTTTTTCCCCTTCATTCATCAGGTAAACCGTATTCATACAAACAACCCATTACGCCACCTTTGCATCTCTTTTTCGTATCCTGCGACGGAATTTTTTCGTCGATATCTTGCATCTGGATCTTCAGCATCTTTACCATACAACGCGGTACCTTTGCTTGAATCTTCGTCTATCTTGTCAAGATAACAGCGCAAAAAAAAGAGCAGCCGCGTGGAATCGCTCCTCTAGAAGATACGGGTACATCTTGCGGAAGCCGCTGCCGTTTCAGCAATATCCCGGCGTGAAGATTTCCACATAAAGAACTCACGCTAGCATGCACACCGTCCGTGAAAAATTAGCTGAAAAAGGAAGCCCAAAGGGGGGTCGGTAATTTTTGACGATTTTTATTTATTTTTACTCTCGATTTTATATAGTACTTTTTAATGTATTTTAAATACTTAATTCCGCAAAAACTACTCAAAATTAATTCGGAATATAAAAAAATTATACAAGTTTTAATTAATTGACAAATTTCATTTTTTTTTTAGTTACTCTTTTTTTATTTATTTTTATTCTCGATTTTATATTTATTTTTTATTGTATTTTAAATACTTAATTCCGCAAAAAATATTCAAAAATAATTCGAAATATAAACAAAATTATACAAGTTTTAATTAATTGACAAATTTCAATTTTTTTTAGTTACTTTTTTTTATTTATTTTTTTTATCGATTTTATATTTATTTTTTATTCTATTTTAAATACTTAATTCCGTAAAAAATATTCAAAAATAATTCGAAATATAAACAAAATTATACAAGTTTTAATTAATTGACAAATTTCAATTTTTTTTAGTTACTTTTTTTTATTTATTTTTTTATCGATTTTATATTTATTTTTTATTCTATTTTAAATACTTAATTCCGTAAAAAATATTCAAAAATAATTCGAAATATAAACAAAATTATACAAGTTTTAATTAATTGACAAATTTCAATTTTTTTTAGTTATTCTTTTTTTATTTCTTCAATTTGATTCAATTCAAAAAACGTTATTGTGTGGCCCTCAACTTCGTGGTCCTTAAGGCCGACTATGGAAAAATCAATAACAAAACAACTAAGTAATTAATGATACAAATAAACAATAAGTGACAAAAAAGAAACTAAATATAGGAGAAAATATTAAGAGAAAGGAATAAATTACAAAAACAATTTATTCTCGATTTTATATTCATTTTTTATTGCATTTTAAATACTTAATTCCCCGAAAAAAATATTCAAAAACAATTCGAAATATAAACAAAATATACAAGTTTTAATTAATTGACAAATTTCAATTTTTTTTTAGTTATTCTTTTTTCATTTCTTTTTATTCTCGATTTTACATTTATTTTTTATTGCATTTTAAATACTTAATTCAGCAAAAAATATTCAAAAACAATTCGAAATATAAAAAAAATTATGCAAGTTTCAATTAATTGATAAATTTTAATATTTGGTGATTATTTTTGGAAAAATAAAAAATTTTTAAAGTAATTTTTGAAATTAATTTACGATTTTTATAAGCAATCCACCTACAATGTCTCAAATTTTTCCAAAGAAATGAAAAAACTTCAATAGTTTTGAAAAGTTTATTAATTTTTTCAGCGCTTTAATATTTTTCCAATTTTTTCGTTCAATCACACCCTTTTCTCCCTTCCGCGCAATTTTTTTTAAATCCATTTTTCTTCACTAATAATTCTCTTTTTTCATTTCACCGAATTTTAAACAAATCCAACAAAATTCTGATTAGTTTGGGGTAACTTTAAACACGGGGATATTTAAATCAATCAATCAATCAAAAAATTTTTATTTTGTGGCCTTCGACATCGCGGTCTTTAAGGCCACTATGAACAAATCAGAACAGAATAATTACATAATTAATGGTACAAGTGACAAAAATTAACAACAAATAAACTAAATTTGAAAGACATTTTTCAAGACGAAATTAAAAGCTACATGCATCGTTAAAGTTCTTTTTTAGGTTTTTTCCTCGAAATTACAAAAATACCTTTTGAAGCACCCCAAATTTCTTCGATTTGCAATTGAATGAAATTCGGTCACCCTAAGTGACAATACGAGATGACGTGAAATTTAAATTCAAAATAAAATTTCACGAAAACGCCAAAAAAAAGGTAAATTTTTTCGACATTTTACGAAACCAAATTTGACACATAAAATATGAGTATACAGAGTTGACAAGGGGGAAGGAGAAAGTTTATGTAATATTTCTTCTATTTTTCTGACATTGCGATTATATACAAAAAAATTTAAATTTTTTACAATTTTCATTAATTTTTTCATCAACATACTTCATTATTAAATAAAATATTTGTTACCCAAGTGACGTCATAGTTTGAACTTACACTTACGTCATCAATTGCAATATAAAAATATTTGCTACTTACGCAATTATTCCCCCTTCTTTGCTCACCCTCGAAAAAATCCATGTCCCCTGAAAATAATTTTTATACTAAGACGACATCATCAATTTGATGTAAAATCGAAGTTATGACTTTTTTGGTATTGACTGAAATGATATAAAGCATGGAAATGTACATAGGCTGTCCCAAAGAAGGTGAGACTAAAATTCGTATGGGAAAACCGCGAACTCTATCGGTCATCTCTTACGCTAGAATGAAAATTTGGTTCATTACCTATCGAATGGGACCTCGTGGAGCAAAATCGGTTGAAAACTCCGACTTCTAGAGCGTTTTGAAAAAAAGTAGTTGCTCAGACCCTTACGAAAATTTTTGAATAATTCGAAAAACTAAACAAAATAATGAGTTTTATTCGGAATCATACAAATCAATAGAAAAAATATCTTTTTCGAAATATGCACCGTTAACTGGCAAACAAGAAGCCATTCGGATTTGCCATTTGTTGAAGGTTTTTTCAATTCTTTGAGTCTCGACGAATTCGGAAAAACCTTCAACAAATGGCAAGTCCGAATGGCCTCTTGTTTGTCAGTTAGCGGTGCATATTTCGAAAAAGATATTCGTTCTATTGATTTGCATGATTCCGAATAAAACTTGTTATTTTGTTTAGTTTTTCGAATTATTCAAAAATTTCCGTAGGGGTCTGAGCAACTACTTCTTTTCAAAACGCTCTCGAGGTCGGAGTTTTCAACCGATTTTGCTCCACGAGGTCCCATTCGATAGATAATGAACCAAATTTTCATTCTAGCGTAAGAGATGACCGATAGAGTTCGCGGTTTTCCCATACGAATTTTAGTCTCACCTTCTTTGGGACAGCCTATGTATATTTGCAAAAAACATTCGATTTCAAAGGTAATAACATTTCAGAAAAATCCCCACACTTTGAGCTGAATTTCATGCATATTTTACAAGTACATACGTATATTATTTTGTATAAAAATGAAGGTCTTTATATATTTTCTGTCTTTTTGCTATTTTTTTACACATTTTACAAAATTGTAAAAAATCGCCCAAAATACGGTTACTTTGGGTCTTTATTTTTACAAAAAAAAATACAATTTTTTTGACATTTTTATCAAAGCGTTTTAAAAAAAAATGTAAAATAACACCTGAAATCATTAACTTTACGTATTTCCAGAAAAAACATAAATTTTGGCCTTATTAAGAGTAAAAAGGCCGAAAATTTAATAAATATTTGGGTCATTTTTTTGCATATAGTACGATTCAGTTTTCAGCCAAAAAAATCCACGTTTTTCGTTTTTTGTCGAAAATTTCGTTCACTTTAAAGCACTTTTCAAATAAAAAAAAATAATATGTACGTAATTTTCAAAACTTGTATTACTTTAATCACAGCGAAGGAAATCGACGGTGGGAGGAGGGAGATTTTTTAGACAGAGTTACACTAAAGGACCGAATAAATTTGTGCTTTGTTTTCTTTAGTACTGAAAAGAACTTTTTATTTCTGTTTTAACTTTCGTTTTCAAATTATTGGTAATTTTTGGATTATTAATAAATAAAATAGGAAAAAAATGGACGGAAATGAAGCCCTTTTAAATGACCAGAACAAGAACATAGATAACGAATACAGTCAACGTTGAAATATACGGAGACGCCTTTAATTGCTTCATGTCCAAACCTCCAATTTCCTTTGAAACTTCTAAAATGCACCTCGACTATTCACTAGGCTCATCGACACAGTTTCTCAAATAACGTCACACTTCGAAGAACCAGTTTACCAACGTACGTTTTACACCTTTGACACGTAATTACGAATATTCCCACCCTTACCTTTCACCACGCCGACAATTAACCCTTTTTTGGGCTAAAAGGATGCGAGCATACTTCGGAGTTTGGGTACATCGCTCAAGCCTACCGTGTCTATTAATTTATCAACGAAAAGAAAGTTTTATGAGGCAATAAAAATTTACTTTTGTAATACTAAAGGCTTTTACGACTACCATCCGGCACAAAGGTACATTGTTGGCGAATCCATGAACAAAATGGAACGCACAACTCGATAATTCGTTGATTTCAACAAAAAGCCCATTGAATAAAACTCACACATCGAGGTACACATTCAGCCGAAGGTATCTGTCGGTAGGGCAGGTCGTGCAATTTTCCCAGGGTTTTCGATGCCGCACGCTGTACAAGCTCGGATACAGCATCCTCGAGATAGCTCTGGATTCGCGACCATCTTCGCGACGAATATCTCCAAGAACACGTGTATCTCTCGTGCGCACGCATCGCACCAGTCGATTGTTCGGTTAGTACCGCGGTCTTGCCATTGGTGCTCGTTGGTACATCCTCCGAAGTATAAAGGCGGTCCTCCGGTACATATTTTTTTTTGACCACCCGTACATGGTCTCGGTTAATTGAAAGATCTAGTTCAATGAAAGTTGACGAACTGACCGTTCCCTCAATCGGATGTTAGTCGGATGTTTCCACCAAACTCGTATCGAGCGATTTTGTTAGCGCCTCGCGCCTCATTTTAAGCGTAAATTTTACATATTTTCGTAAATTTTTATCATCTTATTCACGTTGTTTTTTTTACCGCGTAAATTCGTGGTTTTTTTTTTCGTTCATCGACTTCACACCGTCGAAGATATACTGTGTGTTCCGCGTGAATTTTTTATCCGTCGAGCGGTCTCCGTTTTGATGAGGCTAAAATAATTTCTCGAATGCGATGTGACCGAATGTCATGTGGTCGAGGGTCCTTCGGGTTGCGATGCTAACGGCTCTCTGGGGCCTCGGTGATTTACAGGGTACCACGACGGTCAAGCCGGGACGAGGCAAAGGAAGTAATTGGTGGTAAGTACAAAATCAAATTTTGATAATTTCTGATTACCAAGTTGCTCAGAGAGTACCTCAGTCCTCAATATGTCTCGGAAATTCACCCTTCGCAGACTCCGCCATCGTATCGTTGTAAATCAACGTGACGATAGCGAAATTATTTTTTTCGAAATTACATAAAATTCTGAAACACTACAAAACAGAAAATGGCGTACCCAAAAGTTTCCTCAGAATTGAAAAAATAATCAAAAAATTTGAAAAAATCCATATTTTAGCAAAATTTTATAAGTGCTTATTTTTAAAAGAAAAGTGAAAAAAACGAAAGAAGAGAAGAGAAAGCTTCAAGGAAAATCCTATTTAATTCTTTCGTTGAAAATTTTGACATCAATTTTGCCTCAAAATATGAAATCGACTCAATTCAAGCCCTAAAATTCACTTTTTTTTATCTCCCTTCAAAAAAAAGATTCCAATAACAATTCTTCAAGCTGTAAATACATTTATTAAAAATTTATTATTTAAGAAATCATCTTTTTGCGAATTTTCGTCACTATTTTCTAAATATTTATCAAAACCCGAAGAAAATAAAAAATAATAATCGACGAAAAATCCGTGAAAAATAAAAATAAAATAAACTCTTAGAAGAAATTGTTCAAAAATCCGAAGTCGTTGATTTTCAAGCGTTACTTTCCTTTTCAAGCGTTACTTTCCTTTTCAAGCGTTACTTTCCTTTTCAAGTGTTACTTTCCTTTTCAAATGTGAATATTACACCCCCATCCCCCTCCACCTTTATCATCATCATTATTCGTGTTCAATAATCGTTACTTTGTTTGAAAAAAAATCCGAGTAAATTAATCTAACAAGTAGAAAAATCTTGCCCCCTTCCTTCCCCTTCATTTGCATGATCGTCGATCATTAATTCAAGGCCAATCGTTCAATTTTCCTGACGAACCCTTTTTCGATGAAAAATAAATTAAAATAAATTATAATTAAAAAGAATAAAAATAATCGAAAAACGTAGAAAAAACTGCAGCTACACCAAACCACTCGATGAATGCTTATTTTTCAATGAAAGATGCCGAAATGCCCCCCTCTCCCCTCCGTCACGTTGCGTGATTATTGATCGTTAATCCGCTGAGCTAAAATAAACCTAATTATTATCGTTGATAGAAAAATTTTCAAGCCCCCCCTCCCGCCATCCTCATTTCTTATAATTTCTGAGCTTTAATACGAGAGCAATAATATTATTTTTTAAGATAAATCTTCAATTAGCGTTTACTTGAAATTTTTATTCAATAATTAATTTATAATAATTAACCTTACATTTTACAAAAATCAGTGTGACATTTTACAGCGATATAAATTTAATTCAAGTACTACTAACAAGTTGTAGCCATTTTCATAGGGGGAGGGGGGATCACCCAAATTTCCAACTCTAATCAATTTTACGAACAAAAAATTCCTAAAATTGTAAAAATGTTTTGAGAAAAAAGATAAATAACAGATTTGTTGACATCGTCACAGACAAAATTGATTTTTTCCTCAAATCTTATTCAAAAAAATTGCGAAAAATATAAGATTTTTTGAACCATGAAATTCTCGGGAAAAAGGGTCAAATCGCTTTGAAAAAAATTTCCTGCAATTTTTTTTTGCTCATTTGTGGACTTAATATCGCGCGGAAATTATTTTGGAATTTTACGATTTTTTGTTATAAAAATTAAACCTCGTAAAGTTGTAAAATAATTTCCACGCGATATCAAGTCCACAAATAAGCGAAAAAATATCTTCGTCGAATCGCGAATAATCTCGAAATTTATAGAATTGCCCAAATTTACGTATCCTTCGGTCGATGACAAACCCAAACAAAGTGCCTCGCACGCATATCACATCGAAACATCCGCGGCTGCTGGTTATTTATCTCTAAAAAACTCTGCACGCTGACTCAGCCTCCCGTAAACTCGTCCATTAACCTTTCTCCCTTTCGTACTTGAACTTCTGGCAATTTCAACGTGAACTTTCGCCAATAATAAAAAAAATAAATAACCGGCGCAGTCGTAAATACGCCAGAAAGTCGTAGATGACGTTGGAATGTGATGCGTCCGAGCACGCGTTCTGGGGCCTCTTTGGGGCTTCGGCTTTTTTACGACGTGTGCGTTAATTGGGAGTCGTAAAGGATGGCTTTTTTGTGCCGTATGTCTGGGTTCCTTTGGATGGCGGAGGAACGCCTTCTTGAGCGAATTACACACGAGGCGTCACAGTTGAGAGGCAATTTTGTTTTACGCGAGTAATTAAAATTTCTTAGCCTTAAAAGGTCATCTTTGAGGTTTTAATTGGCGAATGGACTCGAAGCGGAGGTATTTAAGGTATTTATTTTCTTTCGGTTCAAGATACGGTTGATGATTAAATAAGAGTGATTTTTAGGGGAGGCGGAGGTGGGAATGGTCATAAGTTTGTATATACCAAAGAATCACATTTCTTGGGTGGTAAGTTCGGTTCATGAGGCGAGTCGTAGAGATCTTAGCATCATGAGTACATCCTCGGCTTGTTCACAAATCAACATGGAGTCTCTTTTTTCATCCGCAATTCTTTTAATTGAATTTTACCCGAGATTACCGCTGATTAATGTTCCATAAATCGTAATTTTGATTTTTCCAGCGGGTCATCGAGGTCTCGACGTTGCAGGTATGTCCTCAGTGTGTACAAAAATAAATTCATGGTAATTTTTTTCGGTTCCAAACCCTTTGGATTGGATTTGTCTCGGGATTCCTGCATGATCACGTTCTGTACATTGAACTTTTGACTTTTCCAGGAGGTCATCGAGGTCTCACCACCTCAGGAATTTCCTTAGCGGGTTGAAAAATCAACTCAGAACCTCTTCCTTCGTTAATCAATCCTTTGGAATGGATTTTCCCCGCAATTTCCATAGAGCCATGTTCCATAGATGGTACTATTGATGCCTCCAGCAAGTCATCATATAGTCTTACCATCTCAGATAGGGCTTCAGCAAATCCATAAATCAACGCAAGACCTCGTTATGCGTTTTTAAACCCTTTGAATTGAATTCATCAGAAGACTGCTGTAGAATCACATTCCATACATTGTACCTTTGACCCATCCAGCAGGTCATCAAGGCCTCACATCTCAAGAATTTGCTCGATACGAGTCCAAATCAACGTAGAATCTCTTTTTTTAAACGATTTGTGCCCAACCATGCTCCACAGAACATATCATTGATACTTCCACCGAGTCATCGATATCTCACCATCTCAGGTAAACCTCAAGTCTTCGAAACCACTCTCATTCAAACCAATTTCGCTACCTTCGACTTCTACCTTTTTCAAACCCGCAAAATTATCCAACTCGATAAACATCTAGATACTCCGGGCCACTAAATAACCCATCAAAAGCCATCTCTGGTCTTTCAGCGAGGCGCAAAAAGACGTAAAATTCTCGGTATCGCTGTCACCATCGAGTACCCACACAATACCCTCCTCATGAAGGAGTGTTTTAAGGTAAACAACGCCTCAGGTATTTTGTTTGGATTCGTTAGCTAGTCTATTTTAGAAATTCTGTATACACGCGGCGACTCTATTACCTATTTTAAATACCTTTTATCGCACTTGATTTGCCAGCGTATTTCCACCGAAGCGCGTATTTTCATACAATACGCTCCTCGACGATTCCTAAACACCTGAAAGAATCCGTTATTGTGGTTCATAACGCCGAATATCATTTTCGAGTATTTAACTCAAAAAAAGGATACGTTTCGAGGATTAACTCGCGAAACATCGACCGAACCTTTGTCCGATGACCAAATCACTAGGTGGGCTGTTTCGATTTAGCGATAAATACCATCTCGAGTGAAATTGGACACCGTAGGCTAATTTAGTACTTTGTCAACCATTTAATTGATTTTTTCTTTCACTTTTCAAAAGGTCTCTCGAACCCTTTCGAGTACTTTTCCCATCTCCCGATAAATATTCCAGAGACACGAGTTCTACACGTGGGAGATCGTTATAATCACGCCCTCGGGATTCGATATTTTAATAACCACGATCACGATACTTCTCTCATTCGGAATACTCGCGTTTCGTCATTGGTGGTATATGACGCTTTCCACCCCACTCGTCGCCCTCGCACTATCCCAAAAAACACCACGGGCTTACGAGAAATTCCTCGTCGCCGACAATTCCCGAGGATTAATCGAATAAATATTTAACCCGGATTAAGATTACCGAACGTGAATTTTCCGCGTATTCTGCCACCCATCGTTGTCGCCGAAACGCGCCCGAAGCTTTATTTAACTTCGGTTATCTTCGTCGTGTTGAAAATTCCGCTTCCGATTTCGTCCGTCGTTGCATATTTTCACGCCCACCAAAAATAACCGAAGTATCGAAATGTTCGCTAAATAAGAATTCATTTGGAAATCTAACTCGAATTGACTGAAAAATGTCCACGTAATAAAAAAAACATAAATATTCCAAAAAAGAGAAAAAAAACGTTTTTCCAAAATAACTCCCCCTCCCGCTCAACCTGTCATTTTGCATGTTAATCGGCAAATCCAATAAAGATCGTTTTAAAATTCAATCGAACGGATCAAAATATCTTCGTAATGATGAAAAAAATTATATTTAAGAAGTAAGAAAAATCAGACGATTTACCCGAATTACCCCCCCCCCAATCAACATATAATTCTACGTGATTTTTAATCGACAACTCAAATAAAAAATTATTGAATTTCGATAACGAAGCATTAATCCTTCAACCTACCTCATCGTCAATTAGCATAAATAGGTCATCGACGAGAAAGAAAAAATCGAAAAAATTTTTAAAATATTTTGAAACCTATATTTTCATTATTTTTAAAGTCATTTCTTCGATTAGCATTTATTTCGAAGACTAAAAAATTTTATAATTTGATTTAAACGCGTGTTTCTCTGATAACGTTGTTGAATAATTAATTCGATTTTTAGCGCATTAATCCGGATTAAAATCGCGTAATTCGAATTAAACGATTTTTTCCAATTTAATTCCACGCGAAATGCAAACAACATTTTTTAGTAATTTTTGAATAATTTATTAAGAGGTATTGAAAAGTAAACAAAAGGAATGTAGATTTTGCAATTTTTTTTAACCAAATATTTTATTAAAAAATTTAATAATTTTGTATGTAATAAAATTAATCGATGTTCTTCGATCTTTTTCGTTCCAATTTATCTTCATTTTTCTGGAAATTTTTTGCGTTTTTTTAGTTAATTTTCCTCTCTGAATTTTTTCACACGTTTTTTTTCTCTGTCTGTTTTCTTTGAATTTGTCAATTTCGATGGTAATGACGATGAAATAATTAACATAATGATTGAAACTTCAATCGATTTCAATTCATCGACGTTATACTTATACAGACTGCTAATTTAAATGGACGATTTTGTCTTCGGCCGCGGTATAGCCGTTCCGTAGAACCCGGACATGGCGCATGCGCAGTTGGGTATCGCGCATC
>QBDW01005856.1:0-15478 GCA_003261595.1 Maconellicoccus hirsutus | reverse complement strand
TATAAAATAACGAGGGTTAATTTTCGAGAAAAATAACGACATCTAATCGAATCATACCTTGTTCTAATCCTTCAACAGTAGCGTTATCTTTCGTATCGTCAACTCCGATATAAATTGGTTCTTTTTTTAACGCAAGCTTCGTCAAAGCTTCGGTTTTTTCGGTAGTTGTTGCGCTAAACATCATCGTTTGTCTGCGTTCTGAGTACAAGAAAACGATCATATTTAATATTCACGTACGCTAAGACGTCTCGAAATGAGATATAATTACTTGGTAGAAGATTAATAATTTGTTTCAGTTCTTCTTCGAAACCAATATCTAGAATACGATCAGCTTCGTCGATAATTAAACATTGTAAATTTTTATACAAGAAATCCGGTGTGTTTTGCAGGTGATCCAGTAATCTACCGGGAGTGGCTACGATAATATTGATTCCTGCGAAGAGAAGTCATCGAAATGAATGAAACGAAAAATACGAAGAAAATCGAGAAATTCTCACCCTTGGATAGTTTCTGCGCTTCAGCTTGTCTATTAGCACCGCCCATGAGGAGACCGTAAGTATGAGTGTGATATTTCATTAGTTCTTTAAGAACGCCGAACGTTTGCATGGATAATTCACGAGTGGGAGATATCACAATGCAACCAGTACCTATGATAATTTAAACCTCGTTATTTCACTGACGAAGTTGAAAAAAGAGTTTAACTGACCATTTCTCGGCATGAATTTCAGTTTATTTATTAATTCTATGGCGGGAATAAGAAATGCTAGTGTTTTTCCGGAGCCAGTTTTGGCTGAGCCGACTAAATCACGACCTTGTAATAGATGCGGTATCGATCGGGCTTGAATATCGGTCATGGTTTCGAATCCCATGTCTGTAATACCTTTCAGAGTTTGCTCGCAAACTACAGTTTTTAAGTTGGAAAATGAGTTGTCGTTAGGGTCACGCTCCAGAGTAGATGCTGTAATTAAAGATATTATGATAGGTACATGAATGGTATTTGATGCGCAATGTAACTTACGTTCGGGGTTTTGCGGTTGTTCTTCTGCTTCTGTACCGGGGTCTTTTTGTTCTGTGAAAGAACGACGAGTCAATAGAATAGGAGAATTTAAAGGAAGAGAATTACAGATAGAAGTCGTGAAACATACTCAAACCGTTGTTATTAAAATTTAGTACTTACCATTTTTCTTTTTCTTCAATTTTAGCCTCTTCTTTTCCGTTGTGCGAATTTTTCGCATCAATACTTTCTCTGGTAAACTCATGTTGTAGCGATCAATTTGGAGATTTTTATAAACTTGACATGAAAAATATTACGCGATTGGCACTTTTACAAAGTAAAATGTTTCTAATTAACTGATTTATTACCGAAATCGAAATGTTCAAGTATGCAACAAATGCACGTGTTAGAATGATTTTGATAATTGATATGATTCTTCGACGTGGTTCTATTATAAATTTCTGGAATTAGTGTACAACTGTGCGGAATTAAAGCCGTAGAGCGCGTTGAGGAATTATGAAAACGAAAAGTGAAAATAAATTGTATAAATTCGTAGAAGAAAAGTTCATCATAACTCAAGTTCAAATTTAAATTAAACCTGAATAAAGAACTCACGTTGAAAAGTTCGAGTTTCGTCTTACATTTTCAATTTTCCAAGCTTCAAAATGGTAAATTCTTTCGTTAGATCTCGATCCTCACCAATGAACATGCCAATTCGTGATATTTATCTTTTTACGAGGGGCGCTTCAATCGCTCAATGAAATTACGTGACTGCGCGTGACGAGTTAATAATCCGTACCCGAAACTGGCGAAAACGTTATTTATTTCGCCTCGAAAACCTGGAAGTGGAAACGACTGTTTGAAAATAGCACAATTTCATTTATCATAATATCTGTGACTCAGTCCACTTGGAAGTTCTGATTTGCATGATCGTAAGACTGATGAATGAAATAGTGTTATCTATTTTTTTAATTTATTTTTTCACGTTAGTTATTGTACGAGTAAATTGACGATTGTGTAGATACGTTTTGATTTGAAAATGATACTTTATGCGGAAATCAATTGGTCGGTTGTTGAAATGGCATAAACCAAGATTCAAAAGTGATCGCCGGAATGTGGTTGATTTGTTTGAATGAAAAATATCACGGTTCGTTGTTTTTGTCATCGTCGTCGTTGTTGTGGTCGTCTTAGCTAACTTAATGTTATCGAATATAATCTCCGGATTTTTGTGGTACGTATTGTATTCCGCACATTCAGGTGTTGCGAAACTACTCCGCGTAGTTACGCCGAGAAACGAGGATCGCGTTGACGAATTCTCACGTCTGTTATATTTAACGAATTTACACGGTTGCAGCTTTTCATCATGTCAGAACTGATAACGAATCCTAACCTGGCATCGAATCAAGAGAAAAATGTTACCAGCAATCAAGAACTCATCGTCGACACGGAAACCAAATTAAAGCGTACGTTTTCGTTGAAGAAATGCTGCACGAACGGTACCCGAGTGAGTAAACGTAAATCGAAATTCATCGATTCGTCGGGTATCGCCGAGCGATCGCAAACCAATCAAGGCAAATCGTCGAAGAAGCTTAATATTCTGAATTCCAATTCGATAAACAAGTTGATTAATAAGGTCGTTCATAAAATGACCAATTTCAATTTGAATAGTAAAAATTCGATGTATAATTCGTACGATTGCGCGGATTCGAAGCAAAATGACATGTTGTCGTTGTCATCATCCGATATTTATAACGATGATGTGCGCGTGCCACCGATCAGGCCGACTTTTCTGAAAGGCGATAAAGTACCAGGTGTTATTGGACTGAGGAATCACGGAAATACGTGCTTTATAAACGCCATCTTGCAGTGTCTCAGTCATACGGATATTTTAGCCGAGTATTTTGTCTTGGATCAGTATAAAGTGGATTTGTGTCGTCGTAATAAATTGAACTCGAAGAAATACGGTACCAAAGGCGAAGTAACGGAGCAGTTGGCGATATTGTTGAAATCTATATGGTCGTGTCAGTATAACCCCGAGATATCAAACCAGTTTAAAATCGTCGTCGATAAGTATGGCAGTCAGTATAGAGGTAATAATCAACACGATGCTCAAGAGTTTCTGCTGTGGTTGTTGGATAAAGTACACGAAGATTTGAATACCGCTACGAAGAAAAAATATAAAACTATTAAAGTACGTAATTTTTTACTCGAATTCAAGCGACATATTTGAGACGGAATACAAAATGGCGACGATATTTTATCGTAAACTGGTTTCTCTGCGCGGATAAGTGCTTTAGAATGTGAAATATCGTCGCGGTTTTGAAGTTTATTTGCGTTGTTAATTGACGTATCGATTTGTCGCAGAATTCATTCGGACGACCGGATGTGGTGGCGGCTGAGACGTTAGCGAATCACGTACGTTGTAATAATAGCTTCGTCCATGCAGTATTCCAAGCTCAGTTTTGCTCATCGGTCACATGTCCGAGATGCGATCGTCAAAGTAACACTTTCGATCCATTTTTATGCGTTTCCGTTCCGGTACCGCAGAATCATATCGGTATTTATGTTACCGTTTTGTATACCTCGCAACAGCCGAGACAGGTGAAGTATCCAACGTTTGTAGTATACCTTCGCCAGATCATGTTTCATTTTGACGATTATCTTACAGGTGAAACTCGGCCTCATGCTACCTATCAACGACGAAGTGAAAGATTTACGAAAAATACTATCTTCCTACGCCGGTATCTCAGAAAAAAGTATGCTGGTTACCGAAATTACCAGCCAGGGCTTTCATAGAACATTTTCCGGTACGTACGACAAATCCGTCGGTTGATTTTTCAACGACGTCGATTTAATCGAGCGATTTGCTCGTTCGTTTGTAGATAATACGCCTGTAAATACTATCAAAGAAACCGACTCGGTGTACTGCCTGGAGTTACCTAATACGAGAGATCCGCCCGACGAATCGGAAGCGTATTTGTTGCTTTGTTGGGTGAATTTATTGGTGGTCGAGAATAACTACACGAGGTTCGGGAGCCCGTTTACGATGCCGATCAGCCGCGAAACGTCGTACGTGGATTTGCAGAAATTACTTCTGAAAGAGATGTCGTGGATGCTGCACGATGACGTTTTAACGACCGATCAGGAAATACCGCTGTTTCGAATACGCGTCGCGGATACAGCCGATGCGCCCGAATTATCGTATCTGGATCCGACGGTCGATCATCCTTTGTTTACCGAACCCGTCGAACATGCTTTGGCTATTGGACTCTTCACCAATACCGGCCCGGCGCATTTGAAGTTGGTCTTGGAGTGGGATTTACAAGCGAAAGAGAGGTATGGACGCGAAGCATTGAAATCGCACTTGACACGGTGGTTAACGTGTCGACATTGTTTTTAGTACCATTGCCGACGATACGGATCAGATCGAAGAACATTCCAGCGTGAAGCAACTGAAGCTGACGACCGAGCAAGGGATGACTGTTACGTTGGAGGAATGTTTCAAAGTGTGTAACCTCCTTTTTCCATGTTTTCACACAAAATGTACGTATGTTAATTCGATGTGCTTTTACGTAGCTATACACCAAAGCGGAAGTACTAGCTGCCGAAGACGCTTGGCATTGTCCGAACTGTAACCTTAAGCAAGAAGTCATCAAACAACTTGGTCTGTGGACATTACCCGATATATTGGTCGTACATATGAAACGCTTCAAACAAAGTTCCACCAAAAATTCGTCGCATTCTCCTCGGTAATAATAGCGATCCGAAAGAGCGACCGTTTATCCACGCCGAGCGTAATTAACGATCACGCGTGTTTCGTAACCGTTGCAGAATGCCGGTGAAGTTATCGACTGTGGTGGATTTCCCATTGTACGGGTTCGACATGACTCCGCATTTGGCGCCCGGTTACCGCGGCTCGTCTCCGCCTTCGTTGTGGTCACCGTGGAAGCGTCCGTCCGCTTGTAAACAATCGCTGAAGCGTGAAAGTAACGCGTACGATTTGTACGCGGTGTGTAATCATCATGGTCAAGATCTGCAAAGTGGACATTACACGGGTTAGTTCGGCGTAGTGATAGAGGCGCTGTTGTAGCGTTTCTCATTTGTATTTGTCCACAGCTTATTGTCGTAATCCGTACGACGGCGAGTGGTATTGCTTCGATGATGCGCGCGTGACGCCGGTCGCCGAAAACGCGCTTATCACCCCGGCCGCGTATATATTGTTTTATCAGCGCAGAGGACTGGCGTCCTCATCTTCCAGCTCGAGCACCGGTAGCAGTACCGAGCATTGGGCGTCACGTTTGTCCATCGTTAAGCACGCGAGGTCGTCTGAAGAGATCACGACAAGTTAGTCGGAATTACGCTGTTTGCCAAATCCCTCTGATGGTGTTTATTTCATTTTTGTCTTGTTTTTCTTCGTAGCTAATAAACGATTAAAAAGCGAATTTCCAAATCGATCGGAACGAGCGTATTCTACATTGCAACCGAACCAAAGAATAGTCAACGATGAAGTGAGTACTACGAAGAATTTGCAGAAAACCGCGTAGTTGTGTGAGATTCGGATACAACGAATTGAAACGTTGCTTTGATAGGAAGCACGTTGTTTTTATTTCTCTAGCTAAATGTTGATTTATCGACGTATGTTTTGTGAAGAAAAAAAAACCTCGCGGAATGGTAGAATTACGAAAACATCGTAACGATAGAGATGACGCGGAATGCTATGTTGTCAAATTTACTCTTACAAGTGTACGCGATAATTCGCATATTTGTTGGGAATTCCTCGCTAATGCGAATATCGAGAAGGTCACGGTCGATAGTGATACGCTTATAACTCGTCATATTTCTCGAAATTTCATTCGTATTTCATCGCTTTTAAAAATCTTAGTTGCATCTCCCCTCTCCCTTTACTCAAAAATCTTTATCGAAGCGCAATAATAACGCTTGTTAATTACGAGACAACTACGCGTATTCGTATTACTAATTTAATTTTTTTTTTCTCTCGCAGACGTCACTTACATCTCCGCAAAATAATTCTATCAACGATTCTCCAACAACTAACGAATCTGCTTAATTGGAAAGGTTAGTATTTGGAATTTTTTCGATTGCGAGATGTTTTTCTCGTCAATAAACTGGATAGCGGCGTTAAAAAAAGAGTAAAATCAATTTCATTCTCGTGTAATGCAGGATCTGCGTATTTGTTTGGTTTGTGAAATACACTCTTGCGTACTGCTTCTCGGCATCACCTTGTGAAAAACGATAAATGGTATTCGTAACGAATCAAACTTTATCAGCGTTATTACGACTATATTTAACTTAATCCCAATGTAAAATTTAACGTGCAATTTACCTCGCGAATGTTATTTAATTTGTGGTTTTATCGATTCGAATAAACGTATTGTGTATTTTATAGATGAAAATGAAAACGGCGGGTGGGAGGATTTCGTATGTAATGATATTGTTTTCACGGTGATAATATTTATCTGCGTTTACGCGCATTTATATTGTAGTATCATCGAATGCAGATGTATAAATTAACGTATTGATAATGATTATGTGATTGATTAGGATCTGGTCGCGGAGATGTGATAAAAATTGTATTATCGAATGTGTTATTACGTATATGAAAAACGAAGAAATGTTACGCTTTAGGAGATGATAGATATGAAGCGGATATCGTACAATCAAATCAGTATAAATCCTTTACCGTTATTGTGACTTTTTTGTTATAATTAGTACAAACTACTAAAGGTAGGTCTAGGATAATGAAAATCATCTACGAAATAATGTATTTCTTATGATTTTTAGGAAATACTGTGTTTTTTTAAAATGATTTCCAGAGTATGCTGGATCTACGTTTGAGCTTTTGTACTATTGTAATGTATTATATTTTACAGAGATAAATTTTATGTCGATATTGATTAATTTATATGTGCACCACTGCGATATATATATATATTGTTTTTATTTTTGTATCATAAAGGTCATGTATGTTTTTAAAAAAGAAGAAAAAAACACGTAATTTTTGTTGTATTCGTTGTTATACAATTTGGTCGTTAATATTCAACTGTTTTGCCTTATTCGTTAATATGTTTTACAAGTTAATCTCGAACTGAAACCGAATAAATTTTATTCACTAGTATGTTTACTTTCAGAATCGTGATTTGTTTAGTGATATTTCGGTGTAGAATTGCATTTGTTTTTATGTTTTAAACAGATTGTAACGCGTTCTCGGAAGTAATTTTAAAAATCGTTGTTTTTTTTTTATTGTTGCGACGAAGATGTTTCGTTTTTCGGGAAAATTATGTCGTGAAATTTGTTTCTCGTTTCGCGATGTGTATTTTTATTTTGTTTTGTTAGCGTAGTTGTTTATTCGTTCGTCGGGAGTTGTGTTATATGTATTTTACGGAGATTTTACGACAGATGTGATTAAATTGAACGTTTTACAAGATTCGCCGAAGTTATTCAAGATTCGGGCTTGCGAAATTTTGAATTTCAACAATCAAGTGGAGTCACAGATGATAAGTTGAAAATTCTAACGAAGATGTACATTGTACACGCGCTCACGTGTGTGTGTTTCAAGTCGAGTAGTCACACTGGTATTATTGTTTTTTTTCTATAACATTTGAATCTTATTAGTTTTTAATTTTTTTTTTTACTTTTTCAGACTCGAATTAATATTTATAATAAAACAACGGGAGACAGGACGAACGACGAACGCAAAAAGATTCTCATTGATGACCACCATGACCACGCGTGAGGTAGTTTGATTATTTATGGTAACGTAAACTTGTGTAGTCGTGTTCTGTGGTAGGCTCGTAGCGCATGCGCGGACGCTTCATTTCGACAGGTAAGTGATACTACTAACATATCGTATGATTTCACGTTATTATGTGATAAGAATAAAGAAAATAAGACCTTCGAATTGAAAAAACATCTCAACCGAAGGCATTAAACTTTGTATAAGTTGAAGTTTTGGCGTATTGTCGAATTGCACGCGTATATTACGACATGCAATTTCATTTACCATCTTGTATTCGTACTGGTAATTGTGAACGTTCGGTGTTTTAATTGCGGTATTTGTTTTGTTTTTTTTTTTCTGTTTTCGCATACGATGCGCTTAATTTTCACGCAAGGTACTGTCAAAGTTTCGCGATAAACGTTATCCTCGTGTTTGGTTCGTGGTGCGGTAATAACACACGGACGTGTTTGAACTCCGTCGAGGGGTTTGACGTATTTTTAACAATTTTCGATGTTTTGGTGAAGTAATGCGTTAAAATTTTAGTACTTTTTGTCGATATGTCAGTGAAGCAAGTACCTTTGACGTGCGGCGGTCATGAAAGACCTGTTGTGAATTTGGCTTTCAGCGGTATCTCGGAGCATGGGTATTTCTTAATATCCGCTTGCAAAGGTTGGTGTTATTAGTTGGAGAATCACGTTTAAATAACGATGCTGAGTTGATGTACTTGTTGCAGATGGTAAGCCAATGTTGCGACAGGGTGAAACGGGCGATTGGATAGGTACGTTCGAGGGGCATAAAGGTGCTGTTTGGGGTGTCGCTTTGAATCACGATGGCACCAAGGCGGCCACCGGTGCGGCGGATTTTAGCGCTAAAGTAAGTTCTACGGTGGGGTTGGTTTACTGGTTACGAGAAGCTGAAAAGAGTATTTTCTCAGATCTGGAACGCGGTAACCGGAGAAGAGATATTGTCTTTGCAACATAATCATATCGTCAAAAGCGTAGATTTCTCATCGGATGGCAACTATTTTGTGACTGGTTCGAATGAAAAGATAATACGTGTTTTCGATCTCAATAAATTGGACGAAGGTGAGTAGATTATAATAAATATACGAAGGCGGTTCGCCGATTGAATACGTACGCGAAAGCAGCATCGTAGCTAAAGAAGGGAAAAGTAGACAACCCTGGGAAGGAAGTTTTTGAATTGCGGATGTATCGGCGTACCCATAATAACACGATTACTCGGTTCGGCTTTGCTGGTCGCGAATCAAGGTGAATCATAATAGGAAACGATTTCGCGGCGCGATGATTGGTGCGTGCGCGAGACGAGTACGCGTCATTCTAATGATTCGAAGAATCGTCGACGTCTCTAACTCGACGAGAAATGTGCGTTCATTAGCGGTCGACCATATTGCGTACGTGTATGGCGTTCGATACGAAAACCGAACGTCCTTGCTCGCTGACAATGTTTATGTTTCGTTTTATTGTACCGATGCATCGTAATTGTTTTCCTTTTAGTATATGTCGCCTTTCCTCGTCTATTTATAGTGTTCGCGAATAAAATTACGGATTTAAATTACCGTGTGAGCGAGATTGTCCGCTCGAATAACTTTATTCGGTATTTGATTACGCAGTACTCGGCAATAGTATTTCGGAATATTGTATTCTATTCGGTGAATGTGTTCTCGAATACTTGTGGAATACGAATTTATTCGAGTACCGAGTACAAATAAATGAGAAATACTTCATGTATTGCCCAAATTTTTTTGAATGATGGCAAAATTGTTGCAAATGTCATTTTATGATACCATTTTGATATGTTACGGTAATTACCGTAAGTTCTCAGTATTTACGGTAATTTATGGTGTTTTACCGGTAATTCATTGCAATTTACCGGTAATGTTTAGTAATTTACCGTCCATTTTTGTAATTTACCAGTAATTTAATTTATGTAATTCAACGGTAGTTCACAATGATTTAACCATAGTTTACAGTAATTTACCGTCATTTTGTGTATTTTACCACCAATTTACGGTAATTTACTATTAATTTACAGTTTGTAATCGATGATAATTTACCATAAATTTGTGGTTTTTTTGTAACTTACCATCAACTTTACGTGTTTACGATAATTACCGGTAATTTACCATGTTCAAAATTTGACGATCTGGGATTTCTTATCCTTATAAGTTGGATTAATTGTTACCCTTCCATTGTCTATTTTTTACCTGTGAAGGATTGTTGTCAGGGAGGGATTCTGGATTGTTGAGTAAAAATTCTAGGTTCACGGGGTTATCCTAAAAATAGGAAAAAAAAATCAGTCTCGCTACTTGGTTGTTGGAGCTCTTATCTGAGATGTTGATGGTTTTTCTGATAATCATTTGCAAACATATTTATATGATGTTTCGGTAGTGTATCAATAATGAAGGCCTTTGTTCCTCAAAAATCAACCCTATATCTGGCAGGAGGTAGTCCAGGCCCGTAGCCAGGATTTTTTACAGTCAGGGCAGATGGAATTGTAAACAGGGCATGAAAATTTTACCAAAAATCATGAGATTCTTTTTTTTTTTTTGGGGGGGGGCGCTAATTTTGTATTCGGTTAATAATTCAAGCAGTCATTATATGTGAGGGCGCATACGAAAAGGGACCACTTGGCCAAAATTTCGATTTTTTTTTTAATGAAATTTATGTAAAAACCTTCAAGAATCGAATGGAACAGACCACTGATCTCAATTTTCAATATTTCGAGGAAATTTTGACGTTTTAAGTTGAGCTTGTAAATATTTTTCTTCAAAAATTGCTCAAATTTTTTTTTTTAATGAAATTTATGTAAAAAACCTTCAAGAATCGAATGGAACTGACCACTGATCTCAATTTTCAATATTTCGAGGAAATTTTGACGTTTTAAGTTGAGCTTGTAAATATTTTTCTTCAAAAATTGCTCAAATTTTTTTTTTCAAGGCTATTCTTTACCATTCTTATCAGTAAGATTTTTCTGAAAAAAAGAGGGTCACTTAGTTACCACTTTTTTCGAAAACTACTGAACGGATTTGACTGTGGTTTGATTTAATTTAAAGGAAATCCACTTGGGAAGAACTGTACGGGAGCTTTTTTTGATTAATTGATTACAAAACGAAAAAAACGTCATTTAGTGAGAAAAATTTAAGTTGTGATATCTCGGCTCCTAAGATGAAAATTGAAAATCTGGCCCGTAGTGGTGTTAAAATAGTTGTAAGAAAAAGGTTCAAGAAAAGAAAATTGAAAAATTTTCATTTTCCACGGAAAAAAGTGGTAACTAAGTTTAGAGAAACGGAGTCCGCGGGGGTATATTTCAAGATGGCCACTGGACAGTTTTGGTACTACAATAAAATTTATAGGAAGCGCATTATTCAGTTATGTACAAAGTCGTTCTTTCAATTATCATCAATCATATCAATACCGTGATGATTCAAAAATCAAAATGAACCAAGTCACAGGCGGTCACAGGGAGCTGCTCGAGACATAGCATTTCGCTCCCACATGGCGAAATGGTAAAGAATAGCCTTAATGAAATTTACGTAAAAAACCTTCAAGAATCGAATGAAATCGTGAAACCGACAACCAATCTCAATTCTCGAAATTTCGAGAAAATTTCGATGTTTCAAGTTGAACTTTAAACCACTCTCCTGTAAAATTTTGATTTTGGCCAAGTGGTCCCTTTTCGTATGCGCCCTCACATAATATATAAACGTAATAATTATGTATCAATAAAAAAGAAATTTATTGAAAAACAACGTTATAGGGATAATGTTGAATCTACGACAGTATTTAATAGGTATGCAATTATTTTGAATGCAAAATTGCAAAAAATGGAAAAACGATTTTGAAATTTGTTTGAAAGAGGAAAAATTTGCAAATTTGCATATTCGCTAAACCAGGGCAAAGCGTTTTGCCAGACAGGGCGGCGCCCTGGCTGCCCTGGTGCTGGCTACGGGCCTGAGGTAGTCATAATCATTATGAGGGTATAGGATATACGACCCATCAAACAAAATAAGAGTGGGTAGAAGATTTATGGTCATCGGAAGTGAACGAAAATTTTTCTGAATTTGATTCATGCTTAAATACTCATTTTCGCGGATAATTTTTCAATTGATCGACACTCGATAGGAAACGCTGCGGAGGTGAATTTGGCGAACCAGTGATCATAACAGTGTTGCCAAGTAGGTAATCGTGGATTGAAAAAAATGAAAATAAATGGAAAGTAACTTTTTGATATTCGATCGTAAACGTACCGAAATTAAATTACGATCGAATTAAAAAAATATCACGATAAAAGAACGAGGCGTTTCAAGGTGATCGATTAGTTCCCAAATCACCTCCTGATGTGTTAGACAATCTCACGCCAATACTTTCGAGATAAAGAATGAAAAAAAGAAACGGCGAATAAATGCAAATCATTAGTCACGAAGTAACCGCTTGACGAAGTAAGGGGAAAGAACGGAAATTAAATTATATCGATGCCCCGAAAGGTGCTTAATCGACTAATGAATGATATCGTCGACAAGCGGAACAAAGACCGAAAAGATATATTGCGGTAGTGAACGAACGACGACTTTAAAAAAAAAGCAACATAAAAAGGTAATTCATTATGCGATCTTTGTTTCTTCTCGCTTCCCTCTTTTATTTACGTATACGGGCGTTGTTGTTTACGTTGATCGCGCTTCCGTGTTGCGGTCGTGTTACAAGGCGATACGAAGCGGTCGTCTGCGCGAAACCCCGGAAGCGTAGTGGCGCTGTTTGAGAATGTGGAGCGTGTAGAAGGTGAGAGAGGTGATTCAACGCGCTCGTCCGAATTATGGAGGTGGGTAACTGGGTACTGGGACGGTTGCGACTTCCACGTCCGAGAGATATTTGGCGAACGTGTTTATTTTCGCTCGTTTCAAGGACTACGGTCTGCATAAGCGAATTGATTGGATTGGACGCGGATATGTAGGGAAGTTCCGTGATTGAGAGTCGATCAGGGGCTGGCATCTCGAAGAGAAACAGTTTCGAGGGACCGAAGCGAGAAGTTGAGTGGGATGTGGAAGCTGAAAAGGGTGCGGCAGGGTATGTAAGAATGCGAAAAAAAATGCAATTCTTCACTCCCAAGATGTGATAAGAGCCACAACATAATTCCCTTAATTCTGGAATTGGTAAAACACCGACTGCAGTTGTGAGTTGACAGTTTCGAATTTTTGTGACTCCTTCAATTTTGGAGCTGGGCAACGTATGAGCATAAGAAATGAGCAGCGTGTTATTTCAGTAAACTGAGCCAGATAAAAAGTACGATATGTGACGTCATCATCTCTCTATTTCCTTCGTAATAAATGTACAATGTACGTATGTCAATAAACGACATTATGAAAGAGTAACGTACATATAGCTATAGCCAGTGGCGTAGTTAAGGGGGGGGGGGTCCAGGGGGTCTGGACCCCCCCTTGAGGTCTTCGAAAATACTCATTTTTAAATTTTTAATGCAAATTTCAAATTATTTCTAATTATTTGAGTAATAGTCCAGTCAATCTAGCATTTGAGCTTGCAAGATGAGATGATAAGCTGAATTTTGGTATATACCTAGTATTCGATACTCTTTACAACATACTTCACTCGGGAACAGATGTCATGTTTGCAAGTTCCCTTTTTTGTGGATCTGAGCCCCCTAAAATTGGTTTTTCGCTTATATCTTGGTGAAAACTGGTTTCATCAAAAAAATAGTTCAGTTCAAAATTGAAACCACTAAATTCTCTACAAAATGCATATATTAAGAGTTGATGTAACTGGCTTAGATTCCGAGCTACGTGCGATTAAAAAAGGAGCATTTTTCGTGAATTTTTGACAAAATTCGCATCAATTTAGTTTTTTACCTGTAACCATGGGAAAAAATGATTTTTCGTGAAAATTTATAATAACTGAAATTAAAGATGACCAAATTCTCTACAAATTCCATTACAAAGAAATTAGATTGCTTACTTAGTTTCCGAGCTGTGGCGTCGCAAAGAAGGGGGGTTTGATTATTTTTTATCCCAGTTTTGTAGATACAGTATTTGTAGAGGATTTGGTAGGCATCAACCTCAAACTA
Source organism: Maconellicoccus hirsutus (assembly GCA_003261595.1). Classification (NCBI taxonomy): domain Eukaryota; kingdom Metazoa; phylum Arthropoda; class Insecta; order Hemiptera; family Pseudococcidae; genus Maconellicoccus; species Maconellicoccus hirsutus. Next base: position 1,655 of record QBDW01005856.1, on the reverse strand, counting down.
GGCCATTTTTTCTCATAGAATCATTTTTTGCTACACTAGAGCCGAAAAACTGTACCCCACACAATTAGGCTAAAAAGTCATCAAAAATCCCCTACATTGCAGGGCCACAGCTCGAAAACATCAGCGAACTCCACTTTTTTACATAATTTGTGGAGAATTTAGTGGGCTTCAATTTTGAATCAAGTTACTTTTTTTATTATCAGTTTTCGTAACGCTAGAGACGAAAAACTGTGCTCTACGGAACTAGGCTAAAAAATAATCAAATCCCCTCTTCTTTGCAACGCCACAGCTCGGAAGCTAAGTAAGCAATCTAATTTCTTTGTAATGGAATTTGTAGAGAATTTGGTCATCTTTAATTTCAGTTATTATAAATTTTCACGAAAAATCATTTTTTCCCATGGTTACAGGTAAAAAACTACATTGATGCGAATTTTGTCAAAAATTCACGAAAAATGCTCCTTTTTTAATCGCACGTAGCTCGGAATCTAAGCCAGTTACATCAACTCTTAATATATGCATTTTGTAGAGAATTTAGTGGGTTTCAATTTTGAACTGAACTATTTTTTTGATGAAACCAGTTTTCACCAAGATATAAGCGAAAAACCAATTTTAGGGGGCTCAGATCCTCAAAAAAGGGAACTTGCAAACATGACATCTGTTCTCGAGTGAAGTATGTTGTAAAGAGTATCGAATACTTGGTATATACCAAAATTCAGCTTATCATCTCGTTTTGCAAACTCGAGGCCATTTTCGGGCTAGATTGACTGGACTATAACAAACAAGTCAAGTAAATTTTTCCATTTTTTGCATTCTTGTTCTATTCTTCAAAAAAAAAAGTTACAAAATTGTAAAGAAAAAAAATACCCCCCTCGCATCTGCCAGTGCAGGACCCCCCCCTCCCTTGATAACTGCCTGGCTACGCCACTGGCTATAGCTAATTAGCTATAATTGAAATGTTTAAGCAAGAATATTTTAATAAAATATTTCTGTCGATATAACTCATTATTTAGCATGGAAAAATAGAAAAGTGAGATGACACAAATAAATTGAACACATCTAATCACTCATTAATCTCATTATCAATCAATCAGCGATTATCACCAATTAATCGATTATCCCGACTGGTGCTGGACTCTGCAAAAAATGCTCCTGCAAAAGAAAAATCACCTCCTAATAAACGTATCGAAAAACAACAGTATTTTCCCACTGTGAAAAATAGGAAAAGAAAAACGTAGGAAAAGATAACTGCAACAGACGCCGAGAGAAGAACTTTAACCGATGCTCTGTATCATAACAGCCCTGAAATGATTAATATGAGTACGAATGCAGCTGCAGAACATTGTTATACGAATGATATTTAAACAATAATAGCATTCGTATGTAACATGTACTTACGTAATTTAATAAAATCTCGTTTTCTTCTTGAAGTGCTGTTTGTTGAAATAGATTTTGGAATCTCTGTGAAACAAAAATATAATCACAAAGTATCTCATTCGTCACATAAAGGATTAAAAAAATGTTACTTATCTGACTTATACTGGTGGAAAATCTTCAAAGAATCGAATTGAGAAACACGAAGAATAGAACAAAATAACTATTATTTTATATTTTGAAGGAATAAAGTAATAATTTGCGAAGAAATATTGTACTTTTCG